>VYXB01009536.1:163184-218727 GCA_013397135.1 Pachyramphus minor | reverse complement strand
AACATATTCCACAGCTGTTTCCCCTCAATGCCCTTTGCTTCTTATCATAGGGAAATCTTAGAAAAGATCCAAAAAGTGGATCTTTTGGATAAAACTAAATTGAAAGGTGCATGGTAGACTGCAGCTGGAGACCAGACTATTTCAAGGTCACTCTACTTTGTTGGGTCCTCAGCATCCTGTTTCATTTCACAGAAGGGCTCGGATTCCACTATGCTCTTTGCTCACTGTGGATGTTTGGAAGGCTTGCTTCTGCATTCACCCCCGACAAAGACTTAACTACTGATGTCGATATATCCATAGAAGATAAAGTCTGCTTGGTTTGAATTGCAATAAATAACAACAAAATATTATTAAAATAACTAAAACAATTCTAAAAAGAAGACGGAACAGTTTTTCATAACGATGATGTCTTTAAACTTAGGCCAAAAAAAGCATTTCTTCTGTTTCTCATCATGTTTTTAATGATATATTCACTGTTGCTTACAATCTTATTTCCACTGATTCTAAATATGAACTAATTGAAGAGCAGAATTTGACCTTGAGCTTTAGAAGAGAGTTGTGAATGGGGAAATATGTCAGCAGCATGCCTAAAAATAAGAAAGGAAATGGAATACAGAATTTTCAAGTAACAATGACTAAGGTGTATACATATCTATGAAAACGAACGAGCAAGAGTTTTCTAAACAGTGGCAAAAGTGAACTAAAAATAAATAATGAGGAAAAGAAATTGATTAAGTAGTTGATAATGGGAAAATTTGGTGTAATAATTATTGTTCGGAAGGAGGAATGCAAGAAAAAAGCAAAGTAGCTTTGCATGGAGTCCAGAACTTGATCCAAAGCCTCTGATGTCAGCAGGAAGCCACTGGCTTTCACAGACTTTTTGGCAGCCTTGCACTGTACTCTCAGTGGGAGAAATCTGGCACATCTCTCAGTTGCTCTTTAAGTCAGTTGCAGTCTTACAATACTGCTTCATCAGTTCATTCCTTTACCCATCTTCTTAAATTAATCTCATGACAATTCAGTTTATAGACTTTTTCTGACCTCTCTAATCATGATGTCTCTTGTAATCTAAATGGTGATTCGAATAAGATTCCCCTGTATTTGTCCTTCCTCCCCAGAGAAGAGAACATTTGCCAGGGTCAGCAATAAAAAAGAGTAACTTACTGGGGAAAGTGATTTTTATAATATCATATGTGCATCAATGAATTAATGAACATTTTTTTAACTAACCCTTTTGGCTATAGACTTTTACATTCCTGTCCATTTAACTTTTTGCTTCACATTCTGTCTGGTAAGCTAAACATTTTCTTCCTGCCTGTCATTTCTGCCCTTAACTAAATCATCCTCTCATTATTTTTTTCCGGAAATGTTGGGTCCTCAAGGAATACCCAAACTACAGGGAGAAATGATATCTTCAGGTTGTCAGAGAAAGAGCTGGAGCTGTTCAGCAGAAGTGGTAGAAGAGCCAGGAGTGTTGTCATGCTGTGAGATCTACAGCTGAGAGTTCACAGGGATCTACCAGGATACCCTGACAGCTCCCTTAGCTCTCCAGCAGTCCTGACAGGTATAGCTTGTGGTCCCATAGGATCTGGGCAAAGCTGGGCAGCCCTTCAACTGGCTGGACCTTCATCCGCATCATCACTCTTGGCTGGAGTAGGAAAAGTACAGGCTATAGTAGGAATATATATACAGGCTATAGGCTGTGTAGGAAAACTACAGCAAAACAGTAATGCAGGCAACACCCACATAATTTTAACAACCTGATAATTTTAGAACAATGGAGGCTTTGCTAAAGCTGAAAATATCAGCCTGATGCTCATCCATTTGTAAAACTACAAAACTGAAAAGCGTAAGAGGTTTAAACTAAACCAAAAAAAACAACCCACAAAACCCCCAAAACATAAAAAAAGCTAATCAAAGCAACACGAACACAAACAAACCAGGCAAAATTAACCCCAAATCCTTAGCCATAATTTCATTTAATATTATTTAAAACATTTAAGGTATAGGAAGCTTTTCACAGTGACTTCTTTGTCCTCAGTATTTTGTAAAACGAAGTGTTTCTATAATGAATGACTATAGAAGAAACATAAATTAGAATAAAAGATGGGATTTGTATGTAAATAAGATTGACTTAATTTGAAAAACAGGATACTTATTTTTTACATGGAATTTCAAATGTAAAAGATCAAATTACAGTGTTGCTTCTGCCTGATGGTACTGGTTTTGTCTGTTTGACTGACTTTTAAGACTAAATCATGAATGAAAACCCTAACACGATTTCACCCCCCAAGTTTCTTGTATTATCGCCTGATCTGTAACTTGTTCTGTTTACAAAAAAAAAGCAAAAGGAATGACCAAAACCACTGCATCGTTCTGTGTTCTTACAGAGAGCATTTTGAACATGTGCAAAATAAGATGGGCAAATCAACAGCTGCTAAGTGAATCATCCACTTCAAATAACTGGTACTGGAGGACAATCACCATAAGAAAACTTTTTAGGTGAAAGGAGAAACAAGCAGGACAGGGAAAATGCAACTGTCATGCTGGCTTACTTGTTAAAAATTAATTCGATACAGAGATTTCAAACTTGATAGGTAAAGATGTGAGTGAAATCCAAGCAATCAGAATGAGAGAACAAATAAAGTTGTAAGAACACGGATGGTGACAGTTAAAAAATCTGTATGTATATCACAGAAGAGCAGTCATTGCAAACTAATAGACATGTATAAGAAAAGTAGTTACTATAAACTAGAGAAAGGAAAAGTATTTCTTTTTAGGCTTTCTTATACCAGAGAGAACTGCTATCAGTTATATATCTTATACATGAGAGGACAAACATCTCTGTTTCTCTTATAATGAATGTAATTTCTGACACTTTACCCTTTTCTTCTTTTTTTTACATTGTTCTGTTTCACTCTTTGTTGAGTAATTGCACTAAACTGCTTGTTTGTACAAAATGAATAAACTTAAGTGTTTGGGATTTTTTATAGTTCTTGAAAATGTAACCTCAGCTTGAAATATAATTTATACATAGAGGTAATGTAAATAAGTTTGGTTGGTTGGTTGGTTGGTTTTTGTTTTTTTTATCATTTGAAAGGAAAATTCCCAAAGAACTTGTGGTTTTTTGGCCACAGAGATAAATTTATTTGGACTTCTAAATATCAGATTATTTCAAAACAGCTTTATATCAGCTCAAGTTTAGAAGCAGCTCAGGCTTATACAAGAAAGAAAAAAACAACATCCTGCAGCAGTCCCTGAGAATACAAACACAAATTGTTCTAGAACTGCTCCTCTTAATTGTCTCAGATGTCTTCATAAACCACGGTACTGTAAAGGAAGAACTACTGAATTGTGAAATTTATAAGTTAAATGGAAACAGTTAGTTGTTTACCCTGTCAGAGCCATAAATGAGAAAATGAGACAGGAGAAAAATACAGTAAGATCCTGACAACCTGTATTTCTCTTTCCTCCTATCTGATCCCAAGACAGTTCCCTAAATTACAGTTGCACAGGTGATATCTAAAGTAAAACAAGCACAGGCATACAAAAATTACTGAAAGATCCTCTCAATCTCTGTTACTGCTTCCTTTTAAAATAAAGCATGTCAGAAATTCTGGTGGTTTGGAAATAAAACTAGGTAGCATGATTTCTTGAAGTCCATCTCTGTCAGTGAAAAGGTGGAAAAATCAGACCCCTGGAAATCCTACAGATTCAGAGTATTATAATGAAGGAAGTTGTTTTTAAGAAAGTCTTCAGTGGGAAATAGATAAAAATTAACTAGTCTGGTAGTGTGTAAATTTGAACAGCTAACTGAATAATATTAAAAATTTTAAGTGGAGACATTCTGCCAAATAAATACATTGGATATATTGCAGTCTGTTATGGGTTAGACAGTCATCTGACTTGTTTGGTCAGTTACAATTTAATTGCAGGAGTGGGACGTGCTATCAAATAAAATTAGTACTGGTCTGTTAGGCACATCCTAATCAAAACAAAAGGACTCAACTAGTTGTCATTGTGATTTCCAACCAGCATTTTAAGTATATTTATTGCATTCTTGGGATGAAAATCAGAATTCTGATTAGATGCATCTTCTAGTAAATTATCAAAAAATAAGACATATTACATATAAATGTTTTAAAGAATAAAAATTTTGCTTGTGGTTTTTGCTCCACTGACTGATGACAATAATTAATTTTAACAAGACTTCTCACTAAATGAGGCATCTTCAGAATGCAGAAAAGAAAAAACTAAGTCCCCAACCAAGCTCTGAAATACACATAAAAATTGAAGAAAGGTACAGGAGATGCGAACACCACCTAACATTAATGCCTATAATGCTTGAATCCGATGATTCAGAAGCATTTACTCTATATTTATTAGTTTTGAATTAACTTCGATTTGAATTCCCCAGTCGTTGTCCCTTGCCCAGTTTTGGACAACATCTCCAATGAGGTTTTTTCTATTTGCCATTTCTGTTGTTTTGGCTGTTTATTCCCTTTTTTGCCCATTTGTTGTAACACGTAGGCAGAAGTAGAAGGTAATTATATGTGAAAAATGGATATACAAGAGAATACAAACAGACTTGTGGGAAGGATTGTTTCCTATCAGTACTTATGGTCTTAGTAGTAAATAGATTTAAGCAGCCCAGAATGTAAATATAGTTTCACATATGTCTTGCATCTGATAAACTGGGTGGGGAAAACCAAAAATCATCAGAGGATTATATTCATGTGTGTGTACATAGAAATAATACAAAAAATTTGCTGTTTATTCCATTACTGACAGTAAATAAAATATATTAAAGTGTCCTTATTTTTTTCTTTAGTATCAAAGAAAAAATCTAGAGGATCTGGTTAAAAGATTCAACCTACTAAATGTGCTTAAATCTTTCTGTGACCCAGGGCTTCCATGTGTGCTCAAGATTGCATGCCCTTGCAATAGAGATAATAATTTCCTTCTACTTGAGTGAAGTACATTAAAGCTCTTAGCACATTTGAACTTAAAGCGTGAGTCTACATTTTAGCCGAACAGAGGAACAGAGAGTTTAAAAGCAAGCAATGACCAGAAAACTGCATGTTGAACTGCCTGAATAATTTCTTTTTTTTTTATTATCTCAGCCACACGGTTATCACCACCTCACTACACCCCACCAAAAAAAACAAAAGAAAACAAAACAAAACAAAACAACACACCACTAACACAGAAAACCTGACATATCAAGACTAGTCTATCAACACAAAATTCCATTTAGCTGTAGAATGTACAGTGCACTGGGTTGTACTTCAAATGAATAAATGAAGGACAACTCACTTCAGTTTTTCATTTAAGGCATGAAACTGCAATCCATGCTGACACTAAACACTGAAGAAATATCACTGAAATGCCTGATTCAATGTTATTCACAGTATGAATGAGGATTGTAGAAAAATTTTAAACTTGCTGGAATGACCAAGTGGTTCAGTCATGTTACTGAAAAAGATTTCATATATGTTAATACTCTGGGGTTTCAAACTTTTTGTATCTTATCCCCTCTCTCATATTCCCTTATTCAAATCAGTAAGTAGTATATGCAAAGGTTTAAAAGGGTCATGAAATTCTCACATATTATATAAACAGCTGTCTTGGTTTGAGACAATTTGGACAGGCAGAGACTTTGGACAGAAGTCTCCTCTCTTGGATTTAATACCCCCCATTTCTCCATAGAAATAGACCCAGCCATAAGTGAAAAAACCCCCCTGCTTAACAAGCAGAATGCTGATAACAACACTGATAAAACTTAGTTAAACCAACCAATGAGGAGAAACTTCCCCAATCCCTCCCACCAGACCAAATTGAGATGGGGGCTGGCATCCCACATTCAATAAAAAAATGCATGGACAGAAAACAGAGACAAGATGGCAACCCTTCCACATGGTTCACCTCCCCTACACCCAGAAAACCTGGCAGGAATGGTTGGAGAGTCAGCACTGGCAGGAAACAATGGATTGCTGGGATTTGATAGTGGCAGATGCTTGCCTGGCACTGACATGAGGATGCAGTGTTGGTACAGGCAGTCAGAGCAGGGCTGCAGATCCCCAGGTGACTGGGAGGACCAGCAAGACACGACTGGATCCAGAGATGAGACTTGGTTGCTGCAGTTCTAACAATCATTGGTCGAAGTGATGGTTGCAGTCTGGATCCATCAAGGTGGTAGTGAAAGCCAAGGGGTTTTGAGGGAATTTCCAAAATGCTCAGGTTCAGTTGGGAACGCCTCCAGTACTTCCCCTGGGATGGGGGGTTTTACACTGGATGATGTAATATTGTCAGTCAGGGATACTTCGTTGAGTCTTTGATCCCTTCTAAGATGCTGAAGCTGTCTCTTATGTCAGTGCAGTGAATCTATTATGGCCCATTATGGCTCATCAACAAGAGATGAATACCTTCAGGCTACATATGAATGTTCCCAGGGAGTTATCATCTGTGTAAGAAAAAAAGAAACACTATCCCACCTTGCTGAGTTTACCTCTTTCCTTGTCTTGTAGCCTGAGGTGTTGGATATGCGTGACTTCAACACATGACCTGGGTGGCCAATGCATATTGTCAGCAAAGCACACTGTTGATCGAGCCATCAGCACCAATAGTGCAGTCTCTTAGAGTATCTGGGTGGTCACTGCAAGTGATTGAATGTTTGAGTCATTAATCATTAGCAGTTCAGTCTCTTTAAAGAAGGCAAGACACTAAAAAGCCAAAAAGGCATATTTGGAGAAAAGAGAAAAAAAAAAGGTGGATACTAGAATTTTTGTGTAACCCAGGACAACGGCATTTTGAATAGTTAGTCAATGCACTAAATCTTTGGTCAATGATTCCTAATTATTATTTTTAATTAAATATAACATTTTTATCCTTGATATATTTAAAGCTTTGATAGTAAGATTTTGCAACTTCTCATCCTTCAGTTAATTCATTCTCCTAATTGAAAGACCAGAAGTAACTTAATGACTCTTTTTCAAAGAGTCTATATCTATATCTAATATGATACATTCTGAAGTTAATTTAATTTACTTGGTCCATAAGTGACATATCATTGTAGCTAAGCATTTTCATCAGTGTACACTTAATGACTGAACAGATCATGATAGGAAATTTTATTAACTTGACTATTGACTCCAACCGTAATCTAGTTCCATTGTCAATTTCATCTGTTATAAACAAAATATGTCTGAAGTGATTTTAAAGAGACTTATGCCTGATTTGTAAAATAAACCCCCAAAAGATGGATTTTAGATTGCTGTTTGTCCTTTGCTTTATCTTACCTTTTCTTACGTATTTTATAATACACATATAGCAGTCGGATGTTCTGTTGCACGTAATAGCCACCACAGAGAGAAAATTTTGGTGAAGACATTTTATTCAACTCTGATAAATATTCTCTCTGATGATATTTTCATTGTTTCTATTTTTACTTAAGAAAAATCAAAATTCTTAATTACTGTTCATCTGTATTCTCATGAGGAACTTCAGAAGTGATATTACCTTGTAGAGATTTTACGTACTCAAAGTATTTTGCAGTTGCAGCTGAAGATATGCACAGACCTCTCAGAGGAAACAGGAATAAAATTATGCATATATTAGAATCACAGAATCTTCTGAGTTGGAAGGGGCCTACAAGGATCATTGAGTCCAGCTCTTAAGTAATAGACACATACAGGGATGAAACCCATGACTTTGGGATTATCAGCCCTATGCTCTAACCAGCTGAGCTAATGTCAGAGTCCTTAAGATATATATACATTTAACATACAAAGGACATCTATATAGCATTTGATAATTTTAATAAAGAATAAAGTTAATGTCTGATCGTTATTCTTCGTAGCCACCACAGAATCACAGCATGGGTGAGGCTGAAAGGGACCACAGAAAGTCATCTGGTTCAACCTTTCTGCTCCAGCAGGGTGATCCTAGAGCATGTTGCACAGGATTGCATCCAGATGGTTCTTGAATATCTCCAGGCAAGAGGATTTCACAAACACTCTATCAATCTGTTCCAGTGGGTGGTCACTCACACACAGTAAAGTTCTTCTCTCTTAACTTAGCTATATTAAGTTCGGAGTTTCGTGGAACACTGCGAAAGTTCCTTCAAAGATTTTGTATGGTGTAAAGCACCTGAGTTTCACTGTAGTTCTTTTTCTGTAACTCCCTGTCCTTATCTGTCCATCTGTCTATACTGAAATATGTCTGTCTGAAAGAAAGTTGTGAGCAGGACATAAAAAAAAAAAAGCAGTCATTTAACATATTTCTTTCTGCCCCTTTTAATGAACAGGTATCAGTTTGCTAAATATTTGGTGAAACAGCTTCAAATTGTAGTTAGTCTGATCTTCAGAACTTGTCTGGTGAGAACATCAGATAACAATATACCTTTTTAAGAGTCAGTATAATATGAGCCTAAAAAAAAAGATGCAATTTTTAGTACTGTTCTCTGTTGTCCTCTCTTGAGAACTGTAAACTAAAAAAAAAAAAAAAATCAAAAAAGAAAATGGAGTTGTAGTAACTCTTAAAGATCTTTTATAAAATGAAAAACTCATTATTGTAATATTGCAATATTGTTAGTAATAACCTATAGGAATCAGTCCACTGCACAAAGTAATTAGTATGTTTGTATTAAAATTATGGATTCCATGTACAGAAGGGTTTAAAATGAGATGTACATACTGTCTTAATAGGCAGGACAGTACACATTGGTATTATTGAATATTGAATCACCAGTGTGGAAGATGCATTCACCTGCTTTGCCAATAATAAATATCAAAAAAATTAACATTTAGTAGAGCTGAGGGAGATTAAATAATAAAAATGTCTCCCATTTTCAAAGGAAAGTAAAGAACGGGTTTATGAAGAAAAAAAAAATTGGCTGAGAGAATGAAAAAGTGGAAATGGAGATGCAGGAATGCTAGGTTATTGATATACTGATATCCAAATATGGGAGTAAGCAGTTGTGAATTGCTCCCAAATGAGAAGAAAACTGAAAGCTTGTTTCTACCTAGAAGCGAGAGAAGTTGAGCCACATCAAAAGGAGGATAAACCATAATGATGTCACACATGCAGACTGAGAGTCCTTAAAAGATTTGTGGACATCTCTTATTGCAGTACCGTATTGGAACACTGTGGTCACAGCTGAATGAGACACTTTCAAAGAAGGAAAGAACCTAGCCACATCAATATATCATTACAATTGGGCTAACTAACACTGCTGGAAAATACTAACTTTACTGTTTCATTGTTTTATACATCCCTCTATGAGTTCTGCATTCCCTTTACCTCACAATTAAAAATAAACTTACAGCTTTGTACTTACTCTTTGCAGGAGAAAAAATTATCTGTTAAAAATGTAAGAAAAGTGGAAAAAAGAGGAAAAAAAGGATTTTGATCCCTGCCCCATTTATAACAACTCTTACACCTCACATAGAAACTTTTAGACTCAAATTTTTTGCAAAGGTTGCAAGTCTCTTTTTGTGGTCAAAGCTGTGAGCAGATCCACAAAAGAGACAGACATTTAGACAAGAGTCACATGGAAGGAACAGATACAGGGAAATTTTTAGACCTGAGATATTGTTACTGTGCAGCCAAATGCACTGCCAATAATCCACAGATGTACAGCACATGGGTGTGCAAAGCTGTGACTGTTAGAGGTGTGAAAGGAGTTCTTAGTATGTTTATTGAATAGCAAACATACCCATCTGTTCTGTGGAAGTAAGTAAGATCTACATCTAAAATCTCATACGTTTGGGAAGTTAACATTTCTGAGTAGTGATATAACAGAGGTAACAAGGTGTGCTCCCTGATACTGACATGGATAAACTTCTTCAGTATTCAAAAGTAAAAGTTCAGGGCTTATAAGAACCGGTCACGCATTTTTTCTCACTTATGTTTCTGTCATGTAATTTCCTGTCTATTCAATTTCAGTCCATGTTATCTTTTCAGGGCAGAGCAGCAACACACCTGGCCAAATACCTCTTTTGTGTATTATAAATGGTGACAAGGAAATTGAATGATAGTCCCCACGGTATATATTTATGGAACAATGAGTCCAAAATGGAAGGTTCTTTCTAACTTAATAGCTATTGGATTGCTACATATCCAGAGGTTTGAAAAAATAGCAGGAAATATTTTGAAATCACCTCTTTGATTTTGGACCCTGAAATGTCCTTCACAAAAGAAGATAGCACCACAGATCACTTCCCTGACACCTCCTCCCCCCGCCAAAAAAAAAGGAGACTTTTTCCATGCAGCAACTGCCTCAACCTTCTACACATCTGAATCTGAATCTGGGTAGGTTCACAGTTCTTCTCTAAGTTTCATTGCAATCATTAAAGAGGGATTCAACCTCATTAACACTTCTGGAGCATAACTCTCATATATACATATATGTGTGTGTGCATGTGTAGATATCCATTCTGGATTAAACTATATTATAATCGTAGATCTTTATTGAGGTTGTAATAGCTAGAGCACTCACCAAAAACTGAGATAAGAGTATTAATTTGTCTCAATCATTCAGAAGGAATTCTGCCCTTCCAGAAGAGGAGGTTTCAGCTGTGAAAAGGCTATAGGTTAACATATTTTCTAGAAGGGCTGTATCTGGTTCTCCTTTTATAGTTTTAAAGTTTTCCCAGAGAACAGCAAATAATGAATAGTATTTGCAGTGAGAACAGCATGCAAATATTATCATGGGACTAGATTAATGGGGAGAAAACAGAGTCCTTAATCTTTCTCGTCTATGACAAGATTCATTTATGCATTAAAATTAATCAGTCATTGAATTTATTAATAACAATAATAACAATAACAAACCCAACAAAAATAATAATAAATCTCCCATCCAAATATTAAGATAATTTTGGAAGCAGGATTCCTGTATCTCAGTTGAGTGTCCAAACCACCAGATTAATGAGTTTTATCTTTCTGTTAGATGAATACTGTAGAGTGTGATATGGTCTCTTTCTTAGATATGATTTTCCTTTTAAAACTGTCTTTTGTTCCTGTTGTACACAATAACAAAAGGAAACTAGGAAATACAGAATTCTGGATGAATTTTGAAGTCTGAATGGCCCTAATGACTGCAGAACTGAGAAGTGCTTTCTTCCTCTATGCTTTCAGCGTTATAAGCTGCTACCTCCACCCTCCTCTCCACCCCAGAATATTTACCTTTCTCATGTAAAGCTAATACCAGATGCAAAACAAAATCTCTAGTGAAATAATCTCATAGTGATAGTAGGTACTGTACTTTTCAGAAAAAAAATCTCGACTTGTGTTTTTTTTGTGCTGCTACAAATTTATTTTCCGTGTGAATTGCTCTCATTTGACAAAGTGATAGGAAATGGTTCTTGTGGGTTTTGAGGGTTCACAGATATACCAGGATTCTTTCAAAAGAAATAATAGAGCTGGATCAATGCTGTGCCATTTATCATTTTGCCAGCGATACTGAAAGGTCACAAAACAATGCAAGTTAAGAAGCTGTGCTCAAATCACACATCTGGAAAATGAGGTATACCCCTGTTCTGTGTAGTCGTCATTTATTCACTGTTTGTGGCCAAATAAGAACTTCTGATACTGCTAGATCTGATGATTTTTGTCCAAGATATCTGCCTCCCACACTGCAAGAATAAAGCTTTGTGCTAAAAATTAATTAGCACCAAGGTTCACTTTAAAATGTACTTGAAATTGAAATTATAGAGGATGAAAGGGAAAATCAGGTGTAGTTAATACAGGGAGACTAACAACTTACTTGTGGGAAAAACATTTTAATCTATAAAATCAGTAAAAAGGGCCTGAAAGCAAAAGAAAGATGTCAATATTGGAATTGCATATAATCTCACCAACAAATGACCAGTGTCACTGTATAAAGATTTACAAAACAGAAGTACATTTGCAGCCTTGGGCACTGGAGACTTGGTGTATTCATACTAACCTGCAAGTTACATAAAAAATCACCTATGGTTACATGTAAATCTTTCCTACAGCAGAGACATAAAAATGTTGCAACTCAAATCAAAAGGCTGTAAGTAATTCCTTTGCACTTTGTGATATTCATATTTCATATAATTTGTTTGATAATATTCAGACTATCAATAAAAAACACTGAAGGGAGACATTTGTTTCGGAAATATCTCTTCATTAAGGGATAGTGGTCCCTTACATTCATTGCTACTATAGTTTTCTTCATTATTCAATAGCGCTTTCAATCCCCATGTGTGTGACTTTCATTATTAAGGATCATTTTTCCTTAGGATGTGTGATTTAATTTTAATGCAGGAATCTAAATCAAAATCCTTTGCTATTTAGTGGCTCTCTGGTGTAATAAAAGAGAGAAAGGCTTAGCCCTCTGCTTTTGTGCTCAGAAGCATTTTGCCATGTATTTGAATTATGATAAAATCAATTGGAAGAGCCTGACAGGGAAAAGTAGGAAGAAAGTTTCCCTATATGAAGCTGGAGAATAATTACAGCTTTTTTTTCCCAGTACAAAAACGCTGAAGGCAAATAGCTTGTTAATTCAGCATCTATCATCATTTAACCTTGTTTGTCCTCTCGTTGATAGAATAACACAATTAAAAGGCTTTCCCTTTGAATTATCAGTGTCTGAAGTTAAAATGGCCTGTGTTTTATGAAAGCTGTGTTCTCTTTTAGTTCCATAAAGACATGTCTGAATTGCTCACTGGGGCTTGCTCACTCTTAGCATCTCTGGGACTGCAGCACCAATGAAAGCTTTTCTCTTCCTGGCACACAGCCAAGGAGAGACATGATCTAATACTGCAAATTATTTTTCTCTTTTACACTGGGGAACTACTGTGTTAAAAACTAGCTTCCTTTCCTACCTCCAGGAGAGTGAGGCACAGACAGGTGTAGCTCATTTGGTTACACTGAAACTGGTCTCAAGGCCCTCCACAGTCAAGGCCTCAGTGCACAAGCATGAAGGAGAACAAGCATATTTTTCCTTACTCTCCATTTTTAAACCATGGCCCAATCAGCAGCTTCACAAAAGTGTCTGCTTGTGAATAATTTTTTTCTCTGTCTGAATACAAAGCTGAATACATGGGAAATTATGACACTGAAAGAATCATGTCATTTTTAGCTGGGTGCTATCTGTCAGTCCTGACATGAACTGGAGTTTGAAATTCAAGAAATACAAATGATGTTAAAAAATCAGACTTCAATACATGTAAAATTAAGCAAAAGTACTTGATATAGGGCTTTTTTGCTGTAAAAGTTGAATATGCTCTCTGGTTTTTTGCTACCACATTCTCTCCTCCCCAGCCTAAGAAGAGGAAAAGGATGTGGAAAAAAGAGGTTCACCTATGGAAAATACTGTGAGACTGGTGAGAAACATGGAAACAGTGTTATCTACAATGTGGAAAAATAAATTTCCTATTTTATTATATTGACCCCAGGTTTTCATGCTATCTTCATGCCAGTTCACTTTAAGCTGGTGATTACAGCTGAGTAGCCAGCAACTCCCCATTTCTAAAGATAGTCCTGCTGCTGGTCCTATTGCTTTTCCAAATAATGCTCAACACTTTCACTGCAAAGAGTTTACCAGATTGTAACATAAATCTTGATATTTATTAGTCACTTTTTTCCCCTCTGTAAGCTTAAAAGATCCTCTGAGGCCTCTGCAACATGCATATCTCTATGCTAGAAACATGTCAGCTCTCAAGAAATATGGGCAGTTCACTGGATTCAGAAGTGGCTGACTGCAGTAATTCCTTCAGTTCCATGGCAGGGGAACCTTGTTGTTGGATAGCGGGATCTGTTCTTAGAATCATAGAATCGATTGGGTTGGAAAAGACCTCAGAGATCATCAGGTCCAACCCTTCTAACTGTGCCCCCAAGCCCTTCCCCTGGTGTGATGTGGTGTTGGAGGTAATATATGTTTCTGCAAGGTGATGACAAAAGTTATCATTGATGCTTTATTCCAGTTTTGTGATGGAATAAATGACATCATGAAAAGAGATGCTGTGAAGAATCAGCTCCTGATATCTTACAAAACAGATGCATAGCTGAGCCCTTTACTAGCTGAAGTTCTGCCTGAGAGTAGAGTTGAAAACTAGCTTTGATGAAATGTTCTTTGCTTTCTGCTCTCCCTAGCAGTATGCTCTCCACTTCTGACATCTGTCACTTCCCTACTATCAAGACCTCAGTTCTGCAATGATGAAGTAAACGGAGCCACAGGTTGCCCCACTGTGTCCTTCCCATCAAACTCTATTATTAAAATCCATCCCCAATCAGACAAGATGCAAATTTGGGGTTCAGAAGCCACCTTTTGTCCATGCTTTGACCTCTAAAGCCCTGTGTCACTTCTGTCCCTCATTCTGGACTTCTTCCCCTCCATATTGGGAAGCACTCCTTTCCATCTGGATGATAACATGTAGGGTTTTTTTACTGATCAGAGTGAGAGCTTGTTTCCAAATGATGCTGGGTCCATGCACCTTTACCTGAGATGTTAACGTTCTTCTGTGCAGTTGGCTTCTACAAAGAGCAGTTATGAAGAATTTTTGGATGTTTTCAAGTTGAGGAATCTGGCCTATACCTTCCTTTACTTGTGATTTTATCAGTGTATGGATATGAACAGTATATGCTTTAACATAACGTGTCAAATTAAAAAAAAGGATTATATAATAAAGGGGACAAAAAAAATTGCAATCTTTAACATAGGCAAAAAAAAAAAGATGGAAATCTCCTATAGTAGTGCCATACTTATTCAGTGTGATCAAAGAGAGTGTTTGTTTCCATGATATCTCACGTGCTTGCCAAGGTCCATGCAGAGGTTTCTGGTGAGATTTTTAAATGAGCAGTTGTCTGCCTCTCATGCAGTGAGTAGCTTGAACCATTTTGCCCATCAGCCAGATGGCCCTTTCCTCTGACACATGAGTGCCACCATTCCTTCTTCATGTATCTTCTTGGCTATGCAAACAGTATTTTTGCCTGGTATGTTTGCCTAGATAATTTCCCCCAAAATATTTCAGACAGAAAACAAAATAATGAATTAATTTTTAACTAGAATCAGGACATATGCCAGACAACTTATAATAAAAATGACAGAATAAAGAATTTAAAAGTCTTGTTAATAGATATTTATGCAGAGATTCTTAAAAAATATCCTAGTTGAATAAGATGAACTAGGCAAATGCTAGATTCCATAGTCACCTGGCATGTAAATGTACTGCAAAGCTAGAGATAGTATTAGGTTTAGATAATCTTTCTACCTGCACCTTATAAAAAATTTCTAAGCCTCATATTTTCTATTTACAGGTTTTTTTTTAAAAAAAAAAAGTTTAAAAGGTAAATTCATACAAGAAGATCAAAGCCATAATACAAAATTAGTGATAATTCTTAGTATTTACAGGTCCAGAATTTTCAGATATTTCTTGTGTATCCAAAAAGACTATGTGTACCATTATTCTGCCAAACAAGCATTTTATATATAGGAAAACTGAGAAAGGATTGCTCATGGTCACTTTAATTATCTGGTAACTTAAATCCACTCACTATTGAAGTGCGGTTTAGATGAGTAGGTTCTTTGGCTTAAAGTCTTGCTTTTGCCCTTTTTGATTCAATACATTGTTTTACATTTAATTTTGTAACATCACAAATTTGTCTTTTCCCTTAATAACTGATATTTTTTGTCCAGAAATTCTTGCAACCCATTGTTTTCAAATCTAATTGTTGTTGTTGTTGATGAAGATGTGTAGTATTAGTGATTGCAAATTGAGGAAAAGAGGTCTGGTGCCAAATGAAAGACTGCCAGCTCTGGCATCATATTTTTTCAGATTTATATTTCAACAACTTTCACATTATTTAAATCGCAGAATCACAGAATGGGTAAAGTTGGAAGAGACCACAGTGGGTCATCTGGCCCAATCTCCCTACTCAAGCAGTGTGTTCCTAGAGAACAGTGCACAGAATTGCACCTTGAATATCTCCAGTGAGGGAGACTCCACAACCTCTCTTGACAATGTGTTCCAGTGCATGGTCACCTGAACTGTAAAGAAGTTCTTCCTCATATTCAGGTGAAACTTATTCACCACAAGTTTCTGCCCTGTCTTATTGCTTGGCACCACGGAGAAAAGCCCAGTTCTGTCTTCTCGACATTCTTCCTTCAGATACCTATACACATTGATAAGGTCCCCTTTTCGCCTTCTTTTCTTGGGTCGGAACAGGCCCAGCTCCCTCAGCCTATCCTTGTAACAGAGATGATCCAGTTCCCTAATCATCTTTGCAACCCTCAGCTGGACCTGCTCCAGGAGCTCCAGTTTTGCCCAGAACTCCAGATTTGCCTCACTAGGGATGAGTAGAGGGGCAGCATGATCTCCCTCAACCTGTTTGTAATAGTATTCCTAATGCACCCAAGAATATCACTATCCATCTTGGCCGTAAGGGCACACTGTTGGCTCATGGACAGCTTGTTGTCCACCAGAATTCCCAGATTCTTCTCCTCAGAACTGCTTCCCAGTGGGTCAGCCCCCAGCCTGTACAGGTGCCCAGGGCTACTCATCTCCAGGTGCAAGACCCTGCATTTACCTTTGTTGAATTTCAAACTGTTCTTCACTGCCCAACTCTCTAAGTTGCCCAACCTGCCGAGGTCCTTCTGAAGGGCTGCACAGCCCTCTGTGGTATTGAACACTCCTCCCATCTTTGTGTCATCAGTGAACTTGCTGAGGAGGCCTCTGCCCCTTCATCCAATTCATTGATTAACAAGTTAAACAATAATGGGCCCAGTATTGAGACCTGGGGGACACCACTAGACCCTGTGCCACTGATTTCAACCCTCTGGGATCTGCTGTCCTCTTAAGACACTTAAGCTATAAATAACTATATATAAATAACTATAAATAAACCAAACAATATACAATGTAAATTTTTTAAATTTTTTTTTCTATTTTAGAAGAAAACAGATTATTTTCTACTAAAAATAAAGTTTGAGATCTAATTTTCTATAAGATACTAAAGTCAATGGCAAATAATTCACACCTATACCTATTGCTGTTTTTACTTCATTCCAATCTTGCAGTAGAGCTTCCATTTAATTTTTAAGCTTCTAGGTCCATTCTGGAACAGGAACAAGATGCTTTTAAGAAATGTAGTCCTACCAGCTCATAAGAAGTGGATTTTCTCTTCTTATAATGCTATCCCTTCTGGCCTACTTCACTTGAAATATCTTGGAAATGGTGTAAAATTTGATGTATTTGTGGATACTGACAGATGGTAGGTGCTAGGGCAGTAAATACTTCCTCCAGTCTCTGTCTACTGCAGAAGACTCTTCAAGCCACCAAGGCAGTGGCACAATCCATGATGCCACATATAAGGAGTAGCCGGAAGAATAATAATTCATAACCAGGATCTGTCATTCCTGGGAATGATAGCTTGTATCTAGATTTTTATGGAGTATAGTAGTTACCAGCCTGGATGCCTTTTGAAAATAAGTAAACTTTCATAAGGGCATTCTACAGTCCTTATACAATATCTCTATTCTATTTCTTTAAATTTAGAGGGGGTTAAAAAAAAGAAAAAAGAGACCTCTTTTCTTGCTTTCATTTTCTCAAGCTTTTGTCAGTGCTTTCAGAATGCATCAGCACTCTAAGACAACACCCTGTCCTCATTTCTACACATTGTTTGTGTACCAGGCTCAGAACTGCCATTTCAAATCACAGTACACTGATTTTTAATGTTATTTTAATTTAGGCTAAAGATGCAGAAATCTTAGCTCAGTCAGGCTGTATGCTGACCTGCATTTGAACTTTTTACCAGCTGCTTTTAGGTCTCTGACAACATTCTGTTTTTAAAACCACAATTAAAACCCATTAAATTATATTATAGGCTGTTTTTAATTATGTTTTAACATTATTTTTGTTCAAATATGTGCTTTCAAAATGGTTGTAGGGGGTACAGGATTTAAACAGATGTAATAATCTCACTTACTTCTGTCTCATTCGCTCTTTAGATCTATTGCCGTTATCTGATTTACTAAGACATAGCAGCTGGTATCGCCTCTTTGAGCTTGCTTTGCAAGATTAAATTCTACCACCTTGACCTAGCATAAATATTGAGAATTGGCACAGCCCAGGTTCATCATGGGATCTGGTGCATGAAATTAATGCTGGAAAGTAGGATAACAGAATGACAGTGACAGGGATGTGTTGGTCTGGATAATCCTGGAATTCTGGAAGAGGAGAAAAGTTCAGTAAGGCAGCATTACCTTACTGAGCAGTGAAAAAGAAAATAACTTGTTCCCACATAAGCTGTTTGGGGTAGAGAGGAGTAGCAGGAATAGTATATTACCATATTTAAAAATTATTGATATACTCTGAGAAAGGACACTTCAGAAGCTTCTGCAGTCCTTTTTTCACCGTGATGCTACAGTTTGCACTTAGTTAGCAGTTAGCAAAAGAAAATAAATTCTCCTGAAAAAGCTGAAACAGTGAAACTGGAAGCTGGTCCTGCAATATCAATAAATGAAGCTCCCTTCACTGGATATTTTAAGCAAGCGTAGACTGCAGAAATAACTCTTTTTTTTTTTTTTTTTAACAGAAAGTATGACTAAAAATGAGGGTATTTTTAGTATACTTTTATTATTCTTCCAGAGCCAATTTTAGCTTAACCTTCTCTTTCTAAGGCATGTTGGAAAGCTGCAAAAACTGTTGTATTCTTGGTTTCATTCCCAACGGCATACTGGCATACTACTTTCACAAGACTGCCTTGAGCAGTATTCTGTAAACTAAATGATGATTATGCGTATATGAACACTGGGCCAATAAAGTGGAGAATTTGCTATTCATTTTTAGAACGGTATCCCTTTCTGTTAAGGAAAGCTTCCTGATATATTAACATGCTGAAGAAAATGAAAATCAACTTGAAAACCTCTGTGTAAGAATATGCACACAAACAGAGTTTAAATTAATCATATATTCTTTGGTGGATGCAAGCAAAAGGAATGATTTGGCTGGTTTGGTACTATAATTTTTAAGGTACTAATTTATTTTCAAACTGGAATTTTTCTGTTTGTTCAAACTAGACATTGAAGCTCCTAATAAAATAATAATTTGGTCTGCAGTAAATGTCATTCTGTAGTACTGTTCAAAGCGTAGGCTTCTAAAGGGCAAAATCGACTCAATTTTAAAAAAGAAAATTTACAAAAAACCCCCACCTATAACAGATGCTCTAGCATATGGCTAGGTTTTAAGTGAGTGCATAGTTGAGCACAGAAAATAAATAAGGGCATGACAAGACCCCCCCCTCCTTCTTTTGCCCCATAGATACACTAATCACATGGTCACCAGATGGTATATACAGAACTTTGAATGCTGTACAATATTTATAGCCACCAATTTGCAGCCTTAAAGTCAGAATATTAAACTGTTTATTTCATATGGCAAAAAAGAGGCACTATAATGCTGTTTATTTTTGTTGTCATTACTATTCAGAGCCCAGGAAAGAACTGCTCTGTGCAACTGAAGTGGGCAACCAGGCCTTGAAATTGTCTCGGTGGTCTTGTGATCTTGGTGAAGATAGAAAAGCCAGTTGTGAAGCCATTATTCTGGAAACCTCTACCACCTTGAGTAGAAAAACATTGGACTTTATTTTGTTGGAAATCTGGGGAAAGGTGATCAGCTCCCCATAGTGCCATAGGATCCCCATAGGCAAGTATGGCAAGGTGGCTTTGCTCCTGAACCTGCCATCACCATTATCCCCCTCTCCCTCTCTCGTGGAGGGGATCACATTGCATAGACACCCCTCCAGTGCCAACGTAATGTCTGGATCCTATGGCACTTTACCCTGAAGTCTGGTTTTCTCCCTAGTTATTACAGGAGCAACAGCTGTGCTGGATGTCAAAGTAATATCTTTTTTGCTCTTACTATCAGAGGCCACAAGAGGGAGAAGAAGATAACGAAGTTACGGCATGAGCGGTTGCGTGCTCCAAATCATCTTTCAGCTTCACAATGTCAGTCTGCTCTTCCAGTTTCCTGGGTTCAAGTAAATAATCATTAAGATTTCAAAAGCTGAACATTCAAAAATCACAACTGAAAGATAAATGAAAATGACACTGGAGGAAGGTTTGCCTTTATGCTGTTCCATACCCTGACCAAGAAGGACTGGCTATTTCTCAAAAATACTAAATACCTTGTAGAAAAAAAATAAATAATTAAATACTTCAGTACAAATAGAAATCCAAAGGACCAGAACACATTTTCTGCCTTGAACACATTTACAGCAAAATAGTGCATAGGTTTTTCTTTGGTGGAAGATACTGTAGAAGCTTGCACTGGCTTTGGGGGTTTTGAGCACTTATGAATTGAAAGATAAATATTCAGCTTCATTTGTGGATGTTCTTTTATCTCTCAAGAAACTGATGCATACTCTGAATATTTTAAGGAAAATAATTTCCATTACAACAAAAATTTATTAGATGTAGTTGTATTTAAAAAAATACAATATTGTTATGAATATATAAACCAGAGAAAGCAAAATGTGGGAAATAGTGTTTCTACTAGACACTAAATCAGTGCTGTTAGTATTAAAAAGCCCAAAATTATATAGGTCTATTATCAACTTTGAGAGTGTTTATGTAACCATTTTCATGAGTTCACTCTGTCACCCAGGGACTTTAGTGAACACATCAGTAGTGAACACACGGTAGTTTAACAACACTACTGGAGAAAATATGATGTAAAGTAAAGAAAGTAAAGATGATGGATAAAACATATTGTCCTGGGCTATAAAACACCCTTTTCCCTTTTTCCTTTCAGTTTATTATTTGAATGCTTTGTTGTTAACATTGTTTGAAGACCACCACGGGACTGTGGCCATTCATAATGTTGCAACACTGAAAATAATGTATTTTATTTATCTTTAATGTGAATACAGTACTGATTTTGTTTGTCAGAAGCCATGAGGAACAAAGTTGAATATTATAAATTATCAGCTTCCACTTAATGCAATAGGAAATGTAATGAATTAGATCATAAGCAGAGATATGATTTAAAAATGCACTCTTTTATGTTTAGTGAAATGATATTAAAATGTTCTGCTGTTATAAACAGAATGTGAATTTCTAGCAAAATTGCAAAGCTTCTATTAAAAAATAAAAAAAGAGTATGGAGAGACAATAAAAATTAATATAAACTACATTTTTTCACAGTAAATTTTATTCTGTTTCTGAACTAATTTGTTTTGTTTTGATTAATTTTTCTTCACTTTCTTTTTCTGATCTAAAAAGAATAAGTGACAAAAAAGAAGAGAAAATAAGTGGACAGAATAGCTTAATGATTTCAAAAGTTGTGCCTAATCTTGTGCAAGTACTCATGAAAGACCAATTAAATTATCTGTGTAAATCTTTCTATAGAAAACCCAACCACTTTAGTATTTAGTTGCAAATGACAGCATGCTGTTAAACTATAATTTTTTCTCTTCTCTTTTTTCTGTTTTTGTTTTGTTTTCTCTTTGAAAATTTAGAGTTACAAATTCTATTTATGACTTACAGAAGACAAAATATATACTTTCATCATAAACCTGTAGGGTTTTTTCACCTCTCATTGTGTCAATCCCATACTTTTCCTGTCATGTCTCCAGTGCAGATGGCTTAAAAGTTAGACAGTCAATCTCAAGAAAACAAGATAAAAATAATCTTGCTTTAATGCAACCACAGCAGTAATTTTGTTTCAATTTGCTTCAACTTTGGGGGGGTTTTCTAAGTACCTTTTTGCTATTTGCTTTTTAGATTCGAACATCTTTTACAAATCTAGGAATTAAAGTTTTCAAACTCAGACATTGCATTTTATAATTAGATATTAAGATAAAAAAAAAGAGCCCTCTTCCCTTCAGTTTTCCCATTTCTAATGTCTTCAGGTCATGAGGCAGTTCACCATTTTGCTATAGCCATTATTTCAGCTTTCTTATTAGCCTGATCATGGTGGGATTTACTCAAAAAGTATGCAGAGCAGGTGTACAGAAATGTGCCTTTTGTTGATGTTGTTTTGGTTTTCGGTTTAGTTTTTTGTTGGTTTGATTTGGTTTGGTTTTGGTGGATTTTGTTTGTTTGTTTTGTTACTTGTTTTGCTCTGTTTTGTGTTGTTTCTTTTACTGCAGGGGTTACAGAACATGCTGGGAACTCTAAACCAATCCCAGGGTACAACAAACAGTAAGTGTCACTGCTTACCAATTGACAGATGCTTCACTGTTGTGACAGAAGTTGTGTGGGCCACCTGGAAGACTAGAGACCACCACTAACTTGCAAGCCACTGTCATAAAATATCCTTGATTTACTATCTGCTTTTATGAAATGTCCCTGAAATTAAATATTTTCATGGAAGCATGGAATGGGGTGGTTCAGTTTGAAACTTTGTCTATTTGTGAGTTCAGCGAAGAAATAAACCACAGCTGCTCTGTTATGTTGTGCTGTTATGGTTTTTAAAACCTTTACTCTGCCTTTTTGCCTGTAATAAATCCAATTTATAGTGCATTTCAGCTTCTATAGTATCATGATGGGCTTTTACGCACCATTATTTTTTCTTAACAAAATAAGTTTTAACTCTAAGAAATTACAAATATATTGTTGAAAATGTTAGTCTTTATACAATGTCAAACAACACAATTTTATTATATAAATTTTCAGGAAAATAAGCTATTAATTTGAGTACAGATATATGTGTGTTTCCTAGATCAGATTTATATTACTATAACAGATTTCAGTATATAGACCTTGCTCTATATAAATTTATAGAGAGAGTTATTTACATGCAAGTCTTTTCTGTAAGGAGATGTTATGTAGGAGAATCTTAAATTAATAAAATATATTTCCAGAGAATTCTTAAATGAACAAGAGAGAAGTTGGCAAGAATAATTTTATGCATATGTCATTACTAAAAGGTTTTAAATAATGTAAGGGAAATATTCATTTTTTTATTAGATTTTATAATTTATAAACACCATGGATTTGCTCTATGATCAACAAAAATATGTTTGATTCATAATATAGGTGACAGGGTTTCCTTAGAGTACTCACGTGAACAAAGATTTGAAAGACAGCAGTGAATAGATTTGCTAAGTGCTAAGGGTAGCAAGAGAGATGTGAACATTGTTGTATTTGTAACTGCAATATGTGCAAGTGAGGTCCATTTTTATGCATCATCTGAGCTTGTCATTTGTCTTTATAGACGCAGCTAATATTTGAAAGGTTTTTTATTTGATTGTTATTATCAAAGTCTTTCTATTCTTTCTGTTTGTGGGATTTGTGGTTGTTTGTTTTTCTTGGATTTTTTTTCTGTTTTGTTTTGGGGTTTTTTGGGGTGGTAGCTGTTTTGGTGTTTTTCTTTCTCTTTTCTTTTTTTCCCCTCTTAAACACCTAAATTCCATGCAAATAGATATCTGATATTTTGTATATGTATTTGTGTGAGCATTAGTGAAGAATTTCTACATGCAATGGATGAAGCAGGATTTTTAGAGAGAAACAGCTGGAGATCAAAAAATTCATTTGCAAAGAATACTGGCTTGAAGCAGTTCCCAATCTGATGTGCTTGAGCTGGCTGAAGGTTGGAAAGGCAGAGATGCTCTTGCTAGAGTTCAGCAGTCGACACAAAGCCACATCCAAAAGGCATACCCAGGAGTTGAAAAGTTCAGGGTAGGCCTTAAGCATTCCAGTATTTTAGGAGAGGAAAGATTTCTAGTTTATTAGTGTAAAAGAGTCACTGCAAAAATATGACTGCTATGGAGTATACAATGACAAAGGACGCTGATTTTCCTTTCTTAGGAGTTGGGGTTTTTGCTTCTCGGATTTTTTCATATGTTTTATTTCTATTCAAAGTTCATTCATATAATGTAGTTAGGGAAAGATATACACTTTTGAAAGCCACAGTTTTGTTTGGGTTGTGGAAACTAGAGGGAAAGTGGTATAGCTTTGTGATTGTGTGAGTTAGAAGACTATTTCTTGCACACTCACAGAATGAGAAATAAGGTAATTTTTATTTCTTTATAGAATAGTTTATTTGTGTAAACTATCACATAGAATGTCACACAGAAATATTCTTTCAATTATTAAATAAAAGGTTTCATAACATTATATATAAAATCAGTTAATGCTTTTTATTTTAACTCAATCCTTGAGTGGTGATAACAGCTATGCCTTTTCCTGCCTCAGTTTGTAAGGGAATATTAAACTCACGACATGGGTACCTAATTTTATGGGGTTTTTTTTCTCTTTTCTATTTAATAATTTATCTTTTAAGGATAATTCCGATTGTTATAAAGCTTTATAGGAAGATTTTTTTTCCTATTAATATTTTGTGTGCTAGACATTTATGTAGGTTAAAATACCTCAAATCTGTACCCTCAATAACATCTTATTAAGGAATAGATGAGGGTTGTATTTGTGAGCGTATCAGAATTAAGCCCAAAGCTGGCACAACTTCTGAATGCCATTCAGTGTCATTTTAAAACAGCATTTTACAAGTGTGATGACGTGAGAGTATGTGGCTGAATGTGAGTGAAAAAACCCTCCAAAAACAGTAAAAACATATAATTACTAGCAAAATAAGAACAAACTGTGCTTTTGTTTATGGTTTCATAAAAACAAAAATTAACAACTGTAAGTTATTCACAGTTACATCCCTGATTCCTGTGAAAATGGAAAGCATTCTGCAGGGTATAAAACACCCACTATTACATACGTGTCGACAGACACAAATATATACATTTAAAGAAACTTTGATTCAGAACTCCCATTCTTCAAATAAACCAAATTTTAAAATAATATTCTCTTTTAAGACAGAGACAATAATGAATCAAGATAACTATGGTAATGGTATACGTTATAAGAGGCGATATATTTAGTCCCATCATGGAGACTGACAAAATAGAGGGGAAAAACAATATTGCCCTTTGCCGACATTTTGTATAACAAAATTTAATATGAAAAGTTCCACATAAGACTAAGTGATCGTTCCTTACATGTGAAACCAACTTTTCTGTTGCAGAAAGATACACTCACCTCTGAGACCACTGTGGTCACAAAGAGTGCAATAGGGGCTAGGCAGAACATGAACTTATTAAGGGAACGGCAGAGCCTTGGTCTTTCTTTTTCCTGAGATCTTGACATGTTTAGGAAGGTTTGCAGTCCCATGTTACGCAACATAGACACACATGCACATCTAATTAGATATTTAATAGTGCCATCTTTGGGCTTGGCTCTGCTTTGTATCCCCAAAGCACATAAGTAAGTTTTTTTCCCAGCTCACTTTGCGGTTCTCACCTACAGTACGTTTTTAGAGTCAGTCAACAGCCCTTGAAGACCCATCTGAATGATGTACGTACAAGTGGAATTTTGATGAGATGATGGTAGAAATTAAATGTACCACTTTTTATTTCAAAAGTGGTCTGCAAATATTAAAGGTCATTTAATTGAAACAAAAATAAATTTGTCTTTACAGATGGCAACTCCTTTATGTCCTAGTCTTGCAAACAGCTTCAGGTAGGCAGACAATTTTGGTTAAGTACAGATTGTTTGCTGACTTCTTGCAAGATTATAGATTTCAACAATGTGAAAATGTCAATACACAGATCCTGCTTTTGCTTTGGAAATGATTTTTTTTTTTTCAGTCAAAGCAATTATTTACTTTTTTTTAACAGAAGTGTAAAACTGACTCTTTGTGCTCATAAGTGGAGTTGTCAAATTATGCTACTTACTTCAGTGAAACTTCTCCATGAAGAGAAAGACATATGAAGAACTCCTCAAGAGAAAAAGCTAATTTCTTTCTGGTGAGTGCTATGGGTGGAATCAGAGGACGCTGTACCAGATCACTTTTATCTCTACTGTTGTTTTCAGTGCAAAATGCAGAAATATTTCACTATTCACTTTCTGCTTCCAACAAAATATTTATTCAAGGAAGACAAGCGGAAAAGTGAAGTATTTTGCTATAGCATTCCTAAAGGAACCTTTTATAATTTGAAATTATTTGTGGCTATGCCATTCTTAAAACAATTTCTGTCCAATGCCCATCATCTAAAACCACCCATAAATAAGATAAAGACCATAATACTCCCTGATACCCCTCTGATTCCAGTAGTTCCAGGGCCCACAGAACTATTTGGTTTTTATAAGTTTGGTAGATATACATGGCTGAAATTTTCTTGCTCACTGTCTACTGGCAATAATATTTTGTAAAAGTTTCATAGATTTTCTTTTTACATGTTTATCCTGTTATGAAGGAGAAACAGAATATATGTAGTCTTTAAATATAATGAGGGAGATAAATTTCACTGTCTACATATAATTAAAGTCAGCTTTATTTTTGCTCAAATATTTTTATGCCAAGGAAAAGAAATTTTTTTTTTTATTAAGTGGTGTTTATAATTCAAAGCAGTTTATTAAGAAGCGAGTATAGAAGGAGACAGAAGGAGATAGAGATAACACATTGATGTATTTTCAATATATTTTGAGATATATATATGCACACAAATATATACATTGATATATTTACTCAGCAGAAACTCAGCCTGTTATTCCAAACAAGAAACAGTTCAATTTTTTTGTATGGTGAACAAGTTTACTTATCTGAATGGCAGGCGCTCCAACTAGTGCCAAAGGTTTGAGGTGAACACTTGTGTTTCCTCCCATTAGTGAATGTTGACATTTTTAATGGTAATGTCCTGCCACTTCTGCTCAACAGGGAGTACATCAGTACCTCCTCTCCAGTGCTAACAGCCCTTAGCAACTGCTCAGTACTTGTGTGCCGAAATGGTCTTTGCCCTTTTCCCATGAGCAGAAGGGAAAGCACTGAAAGTAAGCCTTATAAATCATCCACTGTTGAGCTTATTAACACCCATGATGGTGTAATCCTATATGTTAATTATATATGGTAAATTCTGTTTAAAATTTATTTACCAAATCTCTTAAAATAGTTTCTAATAGTGTCTATGGCAGCGCTTCAGACCCTCCCTTGCTAGGAAGCCCCTAAGTTTTACCAATACAATATCCTCAGCTTCCTGACTCTACTGTTCAACATCTTTCTTTTGTTTTGGGTTCTTTTTGGTGTTTTTTTTTTAATGTTTTACAGAGCTGGCAGAACATAGAAATAGTTCAGATTAATCAAAGAAACTTAATGCATCTCTATGGCTTAAAAGAATATTTAAGGCTCCAGCACTTTCCTTCTTATGTTTAGGAAATGAAGACTTATATTTTTCTTTAGAAGTTTGATGAAGCTCTTCAGTATTGTGAATAGGGTTTTTTATTTGTTTGTTTTTTACCTTCCTGAAGCATAGTGAAATCTAGCCCTTAGGAAATTACCCTCTTTCTCACAGTCTTCTAGACAGAGTATATTTTGTTTTAAAAATCTGACTTTACTATTACTGCAGTAAATAGAGGTTTATCTCCACACTTTCAATCAAATAAAATGAGTTTTAAAAGCAATTGACTTTAATAATTCTATTTGTGGAAGAGCTATACAAAACCATAATGGCAATTTGTGTTACATACGTTCAATTTTGCTATGACAGAATTATTTATTGTGTGTCTGTGAAAGCTTTAGAAATGTACAGTAGTGTGTTAAGTCTTTAAAAAGCTACTTTAATCCAAACCATTCTATTAACAAAATGGATTCTCTTTAAATTTCAACTCTCAAAAACTAAAAAAAAAAGGTTTATTGTTGGTACACACTTTCCCAAACTTTTCAAACGGGAACTTTTTATAGTTTTCATACTGAATCTTATTCTCTGTAGATAGTCATGAGTTTTCAGGGAAATAAATGCATACCATTCTTGGGACTCATCAATTTATTTTTTTTTTCCTCCTTCACCATCTCAGGTTCCAAAAATGTTTTAGAGGCATGTATCACATTATGTCCACTTCCAACTGCATAGAAATTTTGGCTTCTATGGTTGTTATTTCTGAAATTTTCAAAACAAAAAAGGACTTCAAATCAGTCAGTAGCCTGATGCAAAATGTTTTAAACAAGTAGAAAATCTTGCAGTTTCTGAGAACAGTTTTGAAATAAACCAAGACCGAATGTTTTTGCCTTTTAGAGTTTAATTTAACTATATGTAATTCCTATCTCTTTTCCATTTAATTTCAACTTGTCTATGCTAGAACAATATTCATTAGCTGTTGTCCTTTGAGTGAGTTATCCTTAAAAAACATTCAACAAAACAACTTTCTTCCAAGCTTAACTATTAACAGTTATTTAATGTTAATGTTTATAAGTAAATGGTATATTGTTGATAGAGGAGGAAGTCAGGTAATGCTATTGAATTCACTCCCACAGTTATTAGGAACAATAAGGATACTACCACTGAGTAAAAGGACCAATGATCCAAGCTGTTGTCCTCCTGACTTCCGTTTGTGTCCAAATGATTTTTGAACTCTAAGCCGAGTTAAACAGTTTCTACCACAATCTGTTATATAACCTCTTATACTTCATATTTTTATTGCATCTCATTCAAATGATCTTTTGCACCTTGATTTTTAATTTGATAAGCCATGACTAGCAGGAAGATTTTTTACTGTGTTTAAAGACATTTGCCCCCTCTTAACATGATTAAGAATAAGGCATTTTGCCTTTACCCTCTCCAAGTTGTGCTGGAAACAGATGTTAATATTTTATATACAATTTTCCTTAAGCCATAATTGGCAATAAAGACAAAATAATGTTATGTTTCAAGATTCCTCAGTATTAACTAATTAAACCAGCAGCAGGCCTCGAGCATGGGACAATGGCAAACTTTCAGATGAATTAATTTTATGGAAGACCAGCTGAGTAATTGGACTCCAATTACAGGCTGTTTAGCTCCCTCATCACCTTCACATATAATTAAATTCAATTGGTTGATACAGCTTCTATTTTTATGAGGCCACTTACAAGCTTTTTGAACCCCACTGTGACTTTGGATCTAGGCCAATCAATTATTACTCATTTCTCTTTCAAATGGAAATTCTCTAGATTAGTCATATCTTCTGTAATATATTGCTTGCATTTAAAAGGTACGTTGCAGCTGAGACGTGGATGAAGAGAAATGTTTATAGATATTTTTGTCTACAAAAATATGTAGTATGCCACTGTATGTTTTTCATGGGCATTGATGAACGGAGGTCACATGTTTTTATGACTTGTCTTGAGAGCTGTGATGCTGTACACAGTGGGTTTTATTTGCTGTATCATTATGTTTGCAAATGCCATGCTTGTTCATGTTAAAAGTTATTACTGAAATTGCTTATAAGACCTAATATTGTCTTTCTTGACATGTAAAAAAAAAAGTAAGTTATCAGTAAGTAATCAGAATTCCTTAGTTGTCCAGTTTTCCTTCTTTAAGCTATTTTCAAATTAAATAAAATAATTGTTTTTAAATTTTTAAAACCAACAAAGCAACTAAACCCCCTAAACCCCCTACTGTTTATTGAGAGAAAAAATTAACAACATCTGACTTTTGAACAGATTCATAGGTTAAGTAGTTTGAATTAAAAGAAACAAAATACATTTTTATTTTGAGAATGCTAGAACAGTTTATATTTTAAAGGACTTGGCTTTGATTTAGTACATTTTCAAGTGCAGACAGAAATTGAATTCATTAGTGCGATTGTAACATTTCACACATAGTTAGTCTATAAGGAGATTAAACAAATGACTAGAACTAATATGGCACTTTTCCCTGTTTTTAGTATATTGGTTCCAGTGTATTTATTTCCAAAGAAAGTAACATATCATTGCTGATAAAAGAGGAAGCAGAGAAGTAGTAGTGAAATCAGTGATCTTTTCCAGCTTTACTGAGTGATCAATAAAGAAAAAGGCATTGTCAAATATGAAATATTACTTTTCTTTAGACCTTTCAGTTAGGGAAATATCAAACCTATTTGTTTGATCCTTAAACTCTTGAATTTGAATGCAAGCCATTGATTAGCTACGTAAAAAGATGACATTGAGACATAACCAAATTACAAAAAAGTTTCAATTAAACTGTATTACTACTGATTGACTAGCAAAACAAAACTTTAATGATTAATGGTGTCATAATAAATATCAGAAAAGTAGTGTTCACTGGCTTCTCTTTTGAAGTACTGACATCACAGAATGCAAACAGTATACATGAGAAGGTGGCTGCTTCAGATCTTCACTTGTAAATTCGACTTTTTTCAGAAATTCTGTAATTGAAATTCTGTAATTGAAATTCTGTAATTGAAAAAAAAATTCCATTACTGAACAAAACCCCTCACCTTTTCTTTAGGCACATGACATACAGGGGGAAAAAAAAATAAAAGATTCCTGAGGAAAATGCTACTTATTGTTTTGCATATGATGATTACATTAGATGTTATTAAAATATATTTTTGACACTTTTTTATTATTTTAGAATAAAAGAAAGGTGATTAAAATGTATAAATCATGTCAAGTCCAGGTTTGTAGTTTGTTTGTTTGATTGGTTGTTTTTATTGCTTGCTTGCTTTCCTTTCCGAATATTTAAGGAGCAACTTTAAAATAAACTAAGGAAGTCATATTTTGGCTTTTCTTATAAGAATAATGGTTAAATTACTACCACTATTAATGTTGTAAGGAAGGATAGAAAACAAATTTTTCATAAATACCTCCTGTTTCAGATCACAGATGGCTTCATTCAGATTAAAGAGGCTCTGGTGATATATTTGGTTCCCTGAGTCTAACATGTCCATCATACATTAATCCAGTTGGTCCTCTTGATGTCATCACATGTTTATTAATACTCACTTATTGTTAAGAAGACACAGCATTTATGCTATAAACAGCATAACTAATAAGATAACACAAATCACTGCACTTCCAAGGGAGTGCAGAAAATTAGTGCCATCACAGATCTAATATCAGCGCAGTTGAGGAGGCAGTCAGGAAAGACACCCCTCTAGGTTTTATTTTTTTTCCAAAGGTTAGATGCTTTAAATCACAGTGCTCATTAGACTTTGTTGTAATTTCATCATTTTGCTTTATCAAATCTCTAGTGCCACATGTGTTTTGAAGTCTTTTTTCTCCCTAGACTGGTTAACTGAGATCAGAATGCACAACTGGTATTTCTTGTAGAGGCATAGTCAGAATTGATTTGGTTTAGAAGACAAACTGCACAGAGGGAAAGAAAGGAAAGACCTCATTCAGGGTATAATTTTACAGGATTTGTTATTCACAAATGAACAGCCACCTTTTCATGGATTTCTTTCTGAATAATGACAAGAATTAAAAAGAAGTAAGTTGGTTCACTAGTATTACACCTACTCAGGAAGTATAAACAGGTATTATAGGTTTAATAAAAATACCACCAATCCCACTAGGAGAGAAAGAAGAAAAAAAAAAAAAAGAAAAACCCAAGATGAGAATTTTGCATTATTTTTAGAAAATTAGTTTTCTGCTCTTGTGTGAAATGAAGCCCAAAATATTCCTACTCAGTCTCTGGCATGTATTGGCCAAACCATAACCTTGTTAATTGCCCTCCTGCCAACCAAATTTTTTGTGTCCCATTTTTTTCCATTCTTTCTATGACTCCTGACTGAGCATATGCTGCATTTTGGGAAACACCTTCAAAAACAAGACCAAAAAGTCAAATCAGAAAGGTAAATTCCTTGCCCTCACATATAGTTTCTTTGGTGATCAATAGGCAGGTACTTTGTTCCTCTAATAGTACTGCTGATCTTAAATGTTGACTCCCACTCTGCATGGCTTTGAGCAATGCTAAATGGAGAAAACTTAAAGGGTAAGAGAATAAAATCAACAAGTGACATGCACAATCTGTTTATTTAGGAGGAAGTAGCTTTCTGTTATGTAAATAAAATGTACTTAGGTATGAGGGAAAAATGACCCTTTGTGTTTTGTAATAGAACGTCTTTTACGTCTAATCCCTGCAATAGAGTGTGTCGGCAATGCGGCATATTGCTTCTGTGGCTTCGAAGACACTTAAAGTCCTAATCGTTGATACTATCAGTGTTCTTCTCCAAAAACATTCCTCATATACAGTACAACAAAGAACAGTGTGTGCCCATGGCCTGAGCTTAACAAAGTGTATTGAGAAAGACGGCTTCCTGGGCAGAAAAGCACATCAATAACACAGTGGGAAGTGGCACCAACAGAAGGTAAACACGGGTCAGTCAGGGAAGGCTTAGTAGGTGGTGGGGCACAGATCTTCACATACAATGAAGGGAATGACATCAGAGAGATTCATCTTTGTGCTTGAATTCTCTGTTATTAACTAAGGCATAACATCATACGGGACAACAAAGGCACAGAATCAGCCAGTTTTTGACTGCCTCACAGATGGCACTTAAATGTAGATTTCAGTGCTGCTGAGAGAATGACTGTGGCAATTGTGTTAGCTGAACCGTTCAGCTCTGGGAAAACAAAACAAAACAAAAAAGTGATGCATTAATGTTCTGGTTAAGTAAATATTATTCAGACATGTAAGCCACTAGGCTTATCCAGTTCTCTGTCATTATTTATTAGGTACATGTGAATGGTGTGCAAGAGTTTCAAATTTCCAAGCATAATTTTTCTGTCAAGAACTGGTAAAAAAATAATAAAAAATAGCTGTTCCAGGTAGGTAGCTCTTATATTTTTTAGCTGAGCAGGAAATATTTTTTTTGTTGTTTGTTTTTAGTTTAGCTAAATTTAGCAAGAGATGAGTTTTCATTACAAAAGTGGCTTTTCTTCTCCATGCTTCATTAAAGTGTATTCGTCTCTAACCCTTTTTATTTCTGACCTTTTTCCTAGTAGGAAAATAATTAAGGAAGAGGGAAGAATTTAAATACCACTCATCAGATTGGAAGATGATTTTTACAAACTGGATTATGGAGAGTGTTTATTTATGGAATTATTCACAGATTTTCAACACACTATCTTGATTAGTGCTTTATGTTTTATTGTAATTGTTAATTTGGCTCATAAAATTTAGACAAGAGATTTCTATACGTGAAATTTTTAGTACTTTTAAAATTTAGAATTGTTTTGTAAATGTTATGGATTCTTTATTTCAGAGGTGTCTAAACTTTTTTGACTGGTTAACCGTATCAATAAAAATACTACGAGCATGCATCTCCAAAATGTGCACACTTATGTTTTTCTAAAATTTATATACATGAACTGCTATACTAGAACATTATGTACATTATAAAGCATGCATAAAATTGAGTGCACGCACACCACTTTGGAGACCACTTTTTTATTAAAAACTTACCATCTAACAACTATCAGTTATAAAAATCTAAAACTCACTGTAGAAGGAATATCTTAGTACAAAATATGTAGAAGCTTCATAATTTCTATCTATATTTAAGTGTTTTTCCATTTTTTTAAGTACTAGTTAAGTGAAAATTCCTGCAGAACCTAATTGACTTTGCAATGAGACCTTTGGCCAAGTCAGGTATCCATAACTGCAAAAGGCTATGATTTTACAAGAATGGAAGAGTAACATGGAAGAAATGGGGAGGTACATTCTGGAAAAAGTGTTACTTAATTGTCAGCTTTGTTATAGTTCCAGTAATGTAGTAAAAAGAGAAGTCAAAGTAGATTTCCAGACCTGGATTGTAAATCTGAAATTAGGCCACCTACATAAGAAATCATAGCTAGCTAGAATGTCAGTCTTTCACTCAGACAAACAACATATGCTTTTCCAAGTGCCTTTACTTATCAGAATTACAACAATTAAACAATTAGTTTGTTTATCCAAAAAGAGTTCAGGAAACCAACTGTTTTATTTTATATGGATTTTCAGATGACCACAATCCAGGACTGAAACTGGAGATCTGAGATATTTGATGGAGACAAATGAGTAGAAATCTACTTCATAACTGCCTTCATGGAGTCTGTTATCCACTGTAGTGATGCCCTTTGCCAAAAGAACAAAGTCCATGACTGAGTGTTTTTGAAAAAGAACTGCATTTATCAGAAGTTAGCTTTAAAAAATGAGAATACAATCCTGTTGGTATTTATATTTACTTTGTATATCTATTAATCATGTATGATTATTATTTGAATAAAAAAGCCAAATGACTCCATACAGAGAGGGTGTAATGAGAAACCACTACAAACAAAGCTCCTTGCTGAATCTGTGGGCCTGTGAGAAGAGAGTCCCGTAAGCAGATGTGCCAATTTGTTATCTTCTGGGAATATTTTATTACATTGTTTATTTTTTTCCCATATTTTTATTTAGTCACAGCTAGAAGAGATAAAAACACTTAAAAAAAAAAAAAAACACAAAAAGGGAAAGGTGGGGGACAGAATTTAAAAACCTAATAGGAATTTCTGAATTTCAAAAGCTATATTGTTTATGTAATAAATGGGTCTTTCCTAGAGTGCTTTGGAACATCTAAAGATTAGAAATCAATCTCTGGAGAATTCATCAGGAGAATAAATAGACTAATTAAGTCACCCACTCTGATATTGTTATCTCTGATCCTCATTTAGGTTGACCATGATGAGTAGCTTTATAAAACTATTGATGTTTCATTTCTAAATACAAAAATTCCTAGAATATTTCACAGAATATTTCGCTGGATGATATCCAGCGAAAAATAAGGAGAAACTGGGATTAAAAGTAAAATGCACTGCTTAAGGAAAGTTAATGCAGTTAAAATGGCAGCAACTTTCCGAGAGATAATGTGTTCTGAGCATCTCCTTTGAGAACTCTATTAGAATTTTTCAGTCCTAGTATTTTCATGCCTTCAGATTCAGAAGGTGACTCAAAACTGGTTCACATTGGAAGGGGTTTTTTTGTTATCTACTGGTTGAGGAATTATTTCAGACATAAAAAGTAAGCCAAGAAAAGGGCCTTTTGCTGCATGTTAGAAGAAATGAATCCTACAAAAAAAAAGATGAAAAATATTTATCTAAATCAGCCTCAGTAGCACAAGAACTGATGGCTATTCAAATACACCACTGTCTGTAATTTTTACTTGAAAAATCTATGGCAACAACATGTAGATATGCTGATTTAGCAAGGACATAAAATGGAGATATGGAATTAACATCTTCATGAGATTCTGCATGAACTGCAATCAATCAGCAACAGGTCAAAGCTACAGCATGTTCTCTTTGTGTATGCAAAGATATATATATTCCTGTTGCCCTCACCTCAAACCTTTTTCCTCTATTTATGGATTTATTTTATCCTTATGTTTCGCCTAGTCATTGTGAGGATAAAATTTCTGCAGAATGGACATTGGTATTTTTAAACCAGAAATCTGGATTCAGCCCTGAGGGCTGAAGAGGGCCAGAGGTTGTTCTTGTGATACACAAAAAAAGAAAAAAAGCCCAACAAAGCCCAAAAAGCTTTCTCAAGGTTGAGCTGTAAGTTTCCATGAACATAATTTGCATATATAGGTGGGGAGATTTTAGAATCTATTGATTTTACAAGATGCAGAGATGACTGTGGGAAACTCAAATGCCACCTAATGTTTCCATGCAAAAGCACTGACACTATTGTTAGCTTAATCACATTTCTGTCTCCTCAGGAAAGCATGTGATATCAATGATACCAGCAGAATCCTTTTGTCAAGAAAATCACAAAACATTCATACCAAAGCACGGAAAACTCACACTGGCTACATAAAATGCTGTTAAATAAAATAAAATCTTATTTATATTAAGTGGAAGATATGTTTTTATGGACTAATTAGCAATTCTGCCCCAGTAAAAAGTGACTGAAGAAAAAAATGCTAATAGCTTTTTTCATTTATGAACAAAAGAATAAGTTTGCCTGGAGAAGTATAAGCCACTTGAAGAAAAATGTTAGATTTTTTTCCATTTCATTTTTGCCCCCTTTTTTTCTTCTCCAATTCCCACCCACCACAGGAACTTGCTCATGATAAGATTGTCTTTTCAAAGACAGATTTTTTATTTATCAGTTACAAATGCCCTTTTGTAGTCTCATCCAATCTCTTGTTTTTCTATAAAACTTTAACTTGTGGCAACACATAGTAAAGTAAAGTCTGATTATTGAGAGTAGTTGAATCTAGGTCTGCCTGCAAATGGCTGTTCAAAGTTCAGACAGCACTGAATGAGGAAGTGATCAAATAAAGAGGTGATAAATTTGTAAATGCAATTACTTCCATGTGAAGTAATAAAGAAAAATAATGTTAACAGTATATGGACAATAGGACACTCTAAATTAGTTCTAAATACAGATTAGAAAGAAGTTCTGTGCGTCTTTGCAGATCTCCAAAATCATCAGCACTGGTCAGAAAAAGACCTTGTAGAAATGTACGCAGAGGAATAACAAGTATGACCAGCTAGGAAAGACTAAATAGATTAAGACTTTTTTGTTTAGGCAAGAACAACCAAGGAAAGGGAGCAATGCATTAATAGCTTCTTTTAAAAAAATGATACCAGACTTTTTATTTTTGTTGAAGAACTGAAATCTGGAAGTCATTGCAAAGAGATGACATAAAGGATGTTAAGGATAGGTAGGTATAGACAGCGTAGCGTCAGTAGATAATTCACTCATCTGTCCAAGAAAATGCTGAGATCTGTATTAAAGGTTCAGTAAAATATTCAAATCTTTTACCTTTTTGGGCTGAAAGGGTTTGTTAGGGGAGCAATCATCTTATTATTTTGCCCTCTCTCTGCCTTTCTCGCTTGTGTTTGGGTTTTGGTTTTTGTTTGTTTGTTTGTTTTGTAATTCTTTCCTTAGGTATCTGTTACTCATCACTGACATCAGAGATATGAGGCTGCTTAGGGGGATCCTTGTTCTGACCAAGCATTTCTATTGAAATTTTGGTTTGGATTTCTAAATATTTATAAATTTCAAAAATTATTGCTGGTTTACCATTGGTGGTAAATTTTATACAAAATATTGCAGGGCGAGAAGCAGTTTGTACAGACAAGTGCATTTTACTAGTACAGTTTATATCACATATGTCTTCATGTATCTTGAATGAAATCAGCTAAAAATACGTAAAATACATTCTCTCTACACCACTTCATCCTTAACTGCCCCTGCTATGCCAAGAAAAATACTTAAGTTTAGATTGACTCTCAGAATCTGCTATTTTTTGTTCAAACTTTTCTACTCGGACTGATTTCATAAGCACTTTAATGTATAAATACATATGTATGCACTTTGTACAGAATGTTTATGTGTATGAATGTGTATTTATGGAATGTATGAATGTGTGTATGGAAAATAGATGTTCTTTTACTGTAAGTGAAATATCTCTTCAATTGACAGATTGTACTGGTTTAAAAGTAAACCAGTGGGAGAAATGAACACAACTGGAGAGATTTACAATTTACAATGACACAAATGATCAAATTTACAAAGTACAATGATCCAGAGAACTAGTTTTAACCCCCTATACACCTGTTTTAAGACAGAGATATAACCCAGCGTCCTGGGACAAGAACAGAACAGTGTTTGTTGGCTCCTGTGCTGAGCAATAAGTGCTTCCCCTTGGGGCAAAGTAAAAGGAAAGGAAACCTGTTGGTCTGGGTGTTGGTCGCAGTTCTGTTGAAGTGATGATCAGGATGAGCAGTCCTGTCGAGAGTGGCAGTAGCAATCCTTTTGGAGTTCTGGATCTGATGAGTGATATCAGAAGTCCCAAAATCCCAAGGATACATACGCTCAGGTTCAGATGGGAATGACCAGTACCTCTCCTGCCCAGCTTGTAGCCTGAAGTGCCGGGTGTGCCCTGGGCAGCTGCTGGAAACAGTCCATTACTAACAGTCCATCAGAAATGACATAGAGGGTATAGAATACACAGTTTTGGTTACACCCACATGGTGATAAACTAGTCCTGGCCCCTGTAACTGGACACAGATACAGGAGAAAAAACTCAAACATATTGATATGATGTTTAGTCAAAATAAGCCTGTAACACTTCTAAAGAAGCTCTCAGTTTGAAAGGTGATCATCAGAAACTTAGATTTATGTTTATGAATAAGAATAAAAGTGAGCTGTACCTTCATATTCAATATAAAAAAACCCCCATGTACCACCAGTTAGACTTACTGATAGTTTGCATTAAAGATTTCTGGAACTCTCTGTCTAAGGAGCTCCAAAAGCAACCCCGAAATTCTTTGGATCCAGCACATCTTATCCTAGTTCCTTTCTGGAATCTGAAACATGGTTTGACTCTAATATTTGCTGTTAACATTTCAAATTCAGTGTTTTGAAAAAAATCCAAACTAGTTTTATCTTCCAGTGAACAATGCACTTGCCTCTGAGACTTTCAACATCTCAGAAATATCACCCTCTCCAACAGTGGTTCATTGAAATTTCAACGAATCCAATTTTCAAAATACTAATGCACCAATAGTGTAGCTTTTCAGGAAGTACTTTCTTTTTAAAGTGATATTTCTGAACTCCTACAGCATTTTATTGCAGCAATTGCAAGTTAAAATTGTAAGACAAGGATGGAAGTACCATATAGAGAGAATATATTTCACTAATAAAGAATAAAGAAAAATACTACAATATATTTTCACAAAAAACTTTACCACAGGTGCATTTATTTCCAAATTAAAACCATACTATTTTCTTGCATCCATAAAATTATACTTGTTAGTCTTGGCATCTATAATCTTAAAGAAAATATGCTTCTCAGAAATACTATAGAGTAGCTAGTGGTTCTGGAAAAAGTAAAACATCAAGGGAACTTTCAACTTAATATATATTGGCACCTCATGACATTTTAGTCAGTACTGCTTATTCAAGGAGGTAAGGAGATTTTGAAAGACCATTTAGCAAAAATCAGTCTGGTGGTGGATTTATAAACACAGTACCATATAACTGTCTGACAGAAAGATAGAAATAATATCCCATTTGCCATCTGCTCCATACAGAAAAGGAACAATTCTCTTTGGGCATGGTCAGTTTAAATTTGACAAATTCTCAGAGCTCATCAGATTGCCAAACGACACTGAGAAAGAACAGATACACCCCCTTCCTACCCCTCCTTTCTTTTCTTGGTTCCTTAATATATTGGACCTTTTTCATCAGTCAATAACACTGCAAAACACTGTTGTCATTGGCAATGCTCTCAAAGGGAAAGATTAAACAATTTGGGTTCAGAAGCACATTGCACTGTAAAAATCGGAGTTCCATGAAGTAGTGTGTCTTTAAATATTTAGGGTGCTCAGAGACCACTGGTGATTGAGCTCAATCATTTCATTCACTAATAAGTGTATATGGAGTCAGACCTAACTGGACAGACATCTTTTGCAGCATCAGTTTGGAATTCTTTTTATATATAAAGTAGTTTGGGAAAATAAAACTAATGCTTGTTGGGATCTAAGAGCTGAAATAACTAAAAGTGAGCTCTGCCTTCTCTTTATTGGTTAAATTTATCTAATGTGTTACTTTTTACTTACTGTACTTTGCACTTTGATTGTCATGGAGATGATGAAACTATTAGCCGGAAAGAAGAATAAGCACTAACATTTTACCAGAGATTGAATCATTAATTAGCAAATCAAAATGCATTTTCATTAGCAGAGATATTTCATCAAATCTAGTGTCATAGAGAAATGTTCATGCGATGTTCATTTTTTCAATTCCTTTTTCCGAGAAGAAAAGACAAATTTTTTTCATTTTAATTTGTTTTGTAAGCATCAGCTTTCCACTGCTTTCACAAAAATAGGCAAAGAATTCCCTTGAAAAGACATTTGGAGTAGAGACAAATATGACAACATTTTTTTTTTTTTATGGTTTTAGAAAACTATAAATAACAACTCCATGTAATAGTATTAAAATAATCAGGTATTAAGAGTTATATTTCCACAGACACTGTCAGACGTTTGATTTTATGCCTTGTTGATTTTACAGCAGTGTTTTCCAGAACTCCAATTCGGAAGTCCCCTCAAAGTTTCAGTTCATGACTTTTAATCAGAAGGACCAAAAGACAGAAAGAATTTAGCCAGAATTGAAACCTGGGAGGATCTACAAGTTCAGAGCAGACTTTCAAGAGCCAGGCTTCTCTGCTTGTGCAAAAATTTGTCTCCCAGCACTGAACTGATTATACCCTGCTGAATAAGCATTTCAAAACCAGGGAAAGAAAAAGACAAGAAAGAGAAAAAAGAAGGAAAAGTCCTGGTCAGACTTCATATCCGGTATTTCCAATACTTTTTTTTTTTCCATCATGTATTATGTATTAAGGTATTTCTATTAATTTTTATGGAATTTTAAGGAATAAATGTGAAGGGGTAAAGGGAAAAACTGCAAACAGTTGAAAATCCAGACTATAATGCATTAGACTCTAGAATGGTAACACCAAGTGAAATACATCTCCATTTTGCCTTCATAGCATAAGAAACAAGTCCTGGTACTAAAAGAAGCTTTACAAACTATTGTCAAGACAAATAATGAAATAGGAAATTTTAAAGGGATCACTGAAATGATTTCTATGCTGAGTAGCACTTATAGATAATGGCATCTTTTGAAAAATTCAGGTACTGTTTTTTATTTAACTATATGGTATTATGGGTGGTTTTGGTTGGTTGTTTTGGTGTAGTTGACTAGTTTGGGAGGTTTTATTTGTTTTTCTTACAAGGAAGCAAAATACCTTTTTGGAACTGCTCATTCATTTATATTCAGAGCGTCTGTTTTCTGGATGATGAAATGATTCAGCATCTCTTTTCAGAAGATTTTTCCAGAATCTTCTGTTAAAATTTTCTCGTGAATGCAAAAGAACAGAGAAGATAAATGGGGAGAGGTTCCTAGATTACTTCTAACTTTTGCCTTAAATAGCTGAGAAGGACAAAGATTTGAAATAAGTAGCATCTTCTTTTTTTTTTTAACCAAAGTAGATGGTATGATTAGAAAAAATACAGTACTTCTTGGCCAAATAATCCCTTGTTCAGGGAATCAGACAAATATAATTAACAATGAAACAAAAAAGATAATAGAATCTCATCCACTAGTCAGAGAGCATATTTTGTACTTGACCATAAAACCTTATTACAATAAATCAGGATCAATGTCCCATGGGATGTGATCTTCATTCAAAATAATTTTTCTGATGCAATACCTGTGCTATTACACTGAGCATGCCTTTCTAAACCATATTGGTCTGGATACCTACAGTTGCAATTTCTGAAAAGCAGTAGGAACACAAGATCACAGCCAATGTGACAATGCAGTTACATTTGTGAAGATGGATATTTTCTTTTATTTTCCCCATCAGTTTGATTCCATTTTGTAGTAATTTTTATTCTAATATTGTCACTTACTAAAAGGTTCTTTATTCCAATCTGTGTTAGGACATAGCTAAAAAGATTGGGTGGAATTCAGCCCTGAGGCAACTCCATTAATTTCCAACAGATATAAATTGCAAGCGAGTTTGTCTAATGAAGATTTACTTAGCATCAGTGAATGAAATTGAAATATTTCCACAATTATAAGTGCTGTTATCTTGGGGAAAATATTCTGAATGATACAGAAAAATCTTAACATATTTGGAAGATAACACATCCTTTCCAATACCCCTATATTCTTTAATTTTTTCTTATATTAATTTTCATCAGACTTTAGTATTAGTCTTGTAGCTATGTTGCTCATTAATCAGGCTAAGAGCATGGCCCCTGAGCACTGGACCACAAGCTACTCTACTACTTAATTCCTCCTTGCTTTTTATCTGTTTTGGCCTGAAGAAAGCAAGGTCAGGCATTGTTCTCTGCAAACTATGTGGGCCAGATCACTCCACTCTGAGACGAGAAAAGAGACTGCCTTCAGAAACAGAGAAAAGACTCCCTTGTCCATTTTGTATGTTAGTACACACATGATGTTTGTGGCCACTGAGAACCACACTGGGTAGAAGCCTGGTCATCATTAGTAAAGGTCAGTTTAGTGCTGCCATGATGTTAAATAAGCCTAAATTTAAAGTTTAATGAAGTTAGAATTTTACTCTGATGATAATGTGTTCAGGAATGTCCACAAACTTTTCCTCTTTGTCATCAGATAGAGTGTCCCATACTGCCTCTTGCCAGCTGCAGAGGCGGAAGAAGCTGGCCCCCAGGACTCAGTACAGAAATGAAGTTTCATGCAACATTTGTGAAACTGGATATATTATAAAGATAAGACCTAGAGAAGATCTTGGGTTGTCTTCTTGTTAATTTATAAAACTCCATTTCAGTGAGGCTGTTCTTTGAGTGCTACTTGATGCTTTTTATCATTTATATTTGAGGCTGAGTGCCTTTTTTGATGCAGATCCCTTCAGTATAATTTTTTACCACAACACTTTATTGAATGGTTCCTTTGTGTGCCTGTTTATGTATATTTTGCAGTTTTTTCCTGCTCCTTTTACTCTGGAAACAGATTGGAAGGGAACTTTAGAGATCACCTAGATCCAACCCCTGCCATGGACACTCCAGTTATTTTGGACAGGGAATCAGAACTAGAGACCTGAAATGCAGGACATAACAAAACATAAGTAGTTAGCGCTTCTGTATTTTAATCATTTTTGTATAATTTTTCTACAAATTTTTCTGCACTAAATTCTTACAATAAAAAATATGTATTTGAAACTGTCACATAAACTGTCACAGAACATTTTAATTTAATTTATTTTTATTTTAATTATTTTCATTTTTCAGTGCTTGAAGTAGTTGTAATAATTTGGAACATATTTGAGTAGGATATCCTGAATACTGTGAAATTCTACCATATGTTTTAAAAAAATATTCTCTTGTATTTGCCGATGGAGATTGTGAAAACTCACTTAGCTTTTCCAGTTTGCCTTCTTTATCCTTTCTGTTATAGAATGTTAATGGACTAGTAGCAAAGTTTGAGCTCACAGCTATTTGTTTGACTTTCTGAGAGTGATTGCCCCTTGTTTAAAAAAGAATCTTAATTGATGGTACAATACATACCTACAATATGTTTTCATTCTGTTCACACATAAGAGTGTGTAGGTCCTGGAGAAATGTAAATGACAGAACCTCTGTTTCAGTGAAGTAATTACTGTTTTCACAGAGACTGGTAAATGTAAAACTCTGTGTAAATGATAATAGTTATTGCTATTATTATTTGCTTCCAAAGCACATATGGCATAGGTCCTTAGGTACTAAGAGAGTCAGTTGTACTACGTGTTCAGATTAAGAAGCAAAATTTCCTTTTGCCTCTCTACTGACTACCCTTAAATTACTATGTGCATTACTAGATATTTGCTGGTTGCTTTTATGTTGGTTGAAAGGGGAAGGTGGACAGGAACACGCCTGGAATTAAGATTCTACTTCTCAGCTGATATAACTGAGATGGTTTTGATCAACACATCTCTTGTATTAACTTTAATAGGATTGAGAGAGGAAAAAAATATTGTCTCAGAAAACTACCTTCCTCTCTCGGTTGATCTGATACTTAGATTGCTTATGAACTTTTCCTAAACAATTTTGTTTGCTGTTTAAAAATATGTGTGAGCTTTGGTGAAGGCCTGCTATCTTTTTTCTTCGGTACATCTTTGCAGCTATTCTGGTCATCTAATTGTTTGTCTAAATCAGTCATCTGGTGGAAATGCAGATAGGTAATGTATTTCAGGATTATATTTCTACTGTACTAATGGAAAAAAATGAGCTCTCTCAGATCAGGTCATTGAGGCACAAAGCTTTATTAAAAATTACTGTTTGCCACTCTGTACCAAATGGCTTTCCCTGTCTCTGCTCTGTTATGTTGTTGCCTCTAATTTTGTGACATCGATCTCAGAGGTGTGTGGCCCTCTTCACAGAATCACAGAATCACAGGTGAGAAAAGACGCTTTTCAGTCCAACTGAAAGCCTTACACTGCCAAATTCACCATTAAACTTTGTCCCTATTTTTAATTGAATTTTCCCCGTTTTCCTTCCTGGAGAGGCATACTTCCTAGGACTGCTATCATTCATTTGTGCACTACTGTCATACACACAAAATAATGATCTCAAAGTTGCCATAAAAGTTGCAGTTCTATGGAAGTAAAAGTAGCAATACCAATATTTTCATAATGAAATATGCTTAATCTTTTAATCTTGTACACCATCTATGAGATAATATTTTGATTCCTCACTGGAGAAAGTTTTGAAGTAGTTTTATACTGATAGCACTGGCAATCTCTCTCTTCTTTCGATGATAAAGATGGTTAAAAGTAAGTGCAACAACTGCTACAGAAATTCTGTAAAAATTAATCAGATTTGACACAAAACTCTATTGCTTTACTGCAATAGAATGGAACCATAATGAATAAATTAATAAATTAATAAATAAAATGAAACTATAGACAGGATGGTTCCAGTATGATCGTGACATGGAGTTTTATACCTCTATCTCACCCCAAATAAAAAACTGTCAAATATTTTCCTGTGTCTGGATAATTCTCAGACACAGATGAGAGCAAGCTGGCTGAGTCTCATACGATTCAGACTTAAATGATTATTGTGGGATGTGGAAAGCAACAGGAGGCTTTGGATGAGGTTATATCATCTCCTCTGCTTTGAGTGTATGTGCCTGTTTTTTGTTCATGAAGTTCTCAACATAGGGATCTGATTAGATTTGCAGTTGCTTCTAGATGATCAAACAGCACAATAGTACTAAGCCTTCTTTCTTCACCTGCATCTGGTTAAGAGCTTGTGTGATTTCCTCCCTAAGCAGAGTCCTCCTCTGGTGACTTATAATTTTACTACCATAATGGTGGAATACAGCAAAAAATAGGAGGGCACCTTAAATTCATGCTGAGGATATAAATGATAGAATACAGCTGCCCATTTGATAGAAAGGAGTAATTTATAGTGAGCACAGTGATGTTTGCATGTAAGCATATATATTGTTGGCCATTTGGCTTCTTTGTGGAATTCTGAGGTCCATTTTAACTCAAAAAATATCCAGGTAACTTGGCAATGATCCATATGGGACACATTTTTCTCTCGGTTAAATGTGTAACCAAATGAAAGACAGAAGTACAGTCTGGAGTTCAAGGTATTTTTCCCTGGATTTCCCTGAAATAATTTGATTTCTTTCTTTTCAGTTTTGCAACTATAAAGATTACAATACATGTTTATAATCTAATGCACTTGTACTGATTTTGTTTGAGCTAGAGCTAATTTTGTTCCTTGGAACTTGTATGGTGTTATAGTTTGAATTTGTGATGAAAAGTATGTTGATAACATAAGGACATTTTATATGTTGCTGAGTAGTGCTTACACAGAGTCAGGATCTTTTCTGCCTCTCACCCCACCCCACCAGTGAGCAGGCAGGGTGTGCACAAGGAGGTGGGAGGGGGGCACAGCTGGGACAGCCGATGCCAAATGGCCAAAGGATGTTGTTTTTCATCCCATCCTGTATGGTGACATGCTCAGCATATAACACTGGGGGAAGAAGAAGGAAAGGGGGGACATTCAGAGTGATGGCATTTGTCTTCCCAAGTCACCGTTAGGTGTGGTGCATCCCCACTTTCCTGGAGGTGGCTGAACACATGTTCATCCATGGAAAATGGCGAATCAATTCTTCCTTTTGCTTTGCCTCTAGCTGTCTGCAAAAGCAGCTGTTGCTTTACCTATTAAACTGTCAACCCACAAGTTTTCTCACTTTTACCCTTCTGATTTTTTTCCACTCCTAGCAGAAAGAGTGAGTGAGCAGTTGTGTGGGGCTGAGTTGCCAGCTGGGATTAAATCATGACAGCACTCTACATGTGACAGTAAATGTGTCACTTCTCTGGCTTCTTAAGTGTATTCACACTGTATTTTTTTAACCTGTACTACTTTATTAAGAGTGAATATAGCAGAATATAATAACTTGTTTGCAATTTCTTTTGCTTTTAAGTCTGAGTGAAACTATGCTAAGTTTCCAAATTATTCTCTTCCTCTATGTCTTCCTCCTATGTCTGTGTTTAAGATTTGATTAATATTGGAAACTTATAAATTTCTTAACAGTACTTACACATTTGATACCAACAGATGAATCTGCACTTGAGTCAGGCAGACAAGGGTATTCAAAGGAAAATTTAGATCCATCAAATTGTGCAAACCACTGGCAAATTTAGCCAAATCTTGCCTCAAACATTGTGACTTTTACATTATATAATTAGCACAAGCTCAAAAAAATAGATGATCCTTAGAGTTAATTGAATTCAGAAATGTGCCCTAGGAGGTGGCACTTAGGTATCACATACAGAATAGTGCTTCTTTTATACTCACTCTCTGCACACATAGATGTTGATTTTATTTCTATGGAGTTTCCAATTCTTAGAAAGGTCACACATCCACTTTTGTGTAGTCTGAACTCCAGTGACTGTGGTATGTCAAAGCACCTTTGGCTAAGGGTTAGGTAAAACACAGACTTTTTTTTCAATTTCTTGGTCACTGTATCATAGCTAAACTGTGGATCTGTCTACTCTTTTGCCCTTTTCTAAAAGATAAAACCTGTTCCAACTACAGTTGTGGAGTATCCCAATAACTGTGACTTACTGTGCACCGATCTATGATTCTATGATTCTATGATTCTAATCAAATTTGAGCACCCTTTGGAAATTATGTTACACCAGATCTTTGGGTTCTTCATTATATTGAAGCCAAATATGGATCTTCTACATGTTAGTTCAGCAATGAAATTGCAGGCACACATAGAAATTTCGTGTGCCTGGAAATGTCCAATATGAGGGCAACTTAAACGTTATGTCTCACGCTTCTTTTGGATATGGCCTTAGATAATTTGTATTTACTTTGTTCAGCAGTTCAATACAATTTTAAGCGGAACGTATTTTGTGTTGTTGGTTTCAGTTACTTATTCTCATTAACATGAGCTTAAAATTGTGTTGGGATAATATCTCTTCTTCTTTAAGGAACTATTTATGACTTTTCAGAGGCTTATTTTTTATTTTTATTGACATTCTCCTTTAGAAAACTAAACTTAACTTTTCATCTTAGTAGAGCATAAGAATTCGGTCATTCTTCGATTTTTCCTACTGGTTATTAGTGGTGTGCTCACTAAGTCAGTTTGAGGATGGTACCTTAGCACTGAAAACTGCAATTTGGGACAAAAAAAATTAACCATTGAAGGATTTTGTGAGAATTGCCTTTGATAACAAAATACTTTTGGAAGTTTTGACTAACTGAGCAGCAATATAATGACATGGTCTTTATAGGAGGCATCAGGACCAAGCCACCCAAACCAGTAAATCTATGATTAGTTTTATGGCTTTGTTTTGTTTTGGGGTTTTTTTTGTGGTTTTGTTTGTTTGTTTGTTTGTTTGTGTTTTTGTTCATTTGTTTTGGGGTTTTGTTTGTTTGTTTGTTTTGTGTGGTTTTGTTTGGTTGGTTGGTTTTTGGTGGTTTTTTTTTGTTTGTTTTGTTTTTGTTTTGTTTTGTTTTGCAGGGAACAGACACCTGAGAACTGGTTGCGATTTATTCAATTTAAAGAATAATAAGCATCACATATCAGGTACTGGAAATAAGAAATGTGTTGCAGCTGAAAATATAAGTCTATTAATTCACATAAGTATTGCTACTTAGAGGGCTTTCTTTATGTTGGATAGAAGATGGTTTGGTTTTCATGATTTCTTGGCAAAGAGTAGAATTGTAATTGTCGCCAGATGGGTGGTCTCAGGTGAGTTTAAACTAAGAACCTTTAAGCAACACTTTAATATTCTGACCTTCTCATTGGGAAAATTCCATTTATAGGCCCTGTTACATTCTGGATTTTAAGCTATAAGCTGCCCAGAGTGGTTACATTTTATTTAGGACCTTTTAAAAGCCTCCTGGTTCATTATAACCTCAAATTAGCTTCCAGTGAAAGAGTCGCAAACATTTCTCTAAGAGAAATTATTTGAATTTAGTGAGAAAAATAAGATATTTTGGCAAAAGGTTTTACAGGAGTACAATACAACCAAGAAAAAAACATTTCATTAGAACATTCAGCAAAAAGGCCCATTCCACAAAAAACACCCACTAAAACCAATCAATTTACTGGCTTTAGTAAAACACAATTCATTGGTTTAAAGTTACTCACAAGAGAAGAAAAAGATAATAAAGAGAAAACAGATTAAAAGGGTAAACAAAGAGAGAAGAGAGAAGTAGAGAGGAGAAAGAAAAAAAATGGTCACCATACAAGATCTAATGGTTCACATGGTTCAGGTTGCAGGAGAGAGAAGAGGGAGGAGAAAAGAGAGAGAAGAGGAGAAATGGTTAGCTGTTCACATGGTTCAGGTTGCAGGAGAAAAGAAAGGAAGAAGCAGAGAGAGACTCATATGGAGTCTCATGTTAAACAGCTTCGTTTTCTCTCCCAGGCAGGATATCTGGTCACTGACCACTTCCACACCAGTCATAGGCTGTAGGGACGTGGTGTGGGTGGGCCACCAGGCAGGTCTGCCTTGACCTTGCATCTGCTACTCTGAAATATTTAGGATCACTTGCAAAACAGAATTTCTATTTGCCTTCTTCCTGTAATCTGTCTGTCTAGCATAGCTGCAGCGCAGAAATTGCAGTGGTCTCCTTAATTCCCTCTGTGGTGGATTACTACCAGTCAAAAACATCATATCTTGCTAGCATAGGCAAGTTCACTTCTTGGACTTGTGGAATAGCTATGGTTCCATCTGAAAAAGGTCAATCTTTAATTATTTGGTGGAGCATAAATGAACTAAAGCAACATTATCTACACATTTGAACTACCTCAGATGTGTGTAACCAGCTGCCTGGCTATGCAGACGTTATGAAATCTTCCACACTAAATCACAGTACCAAGCACAGAATCTAGTTCTTTATGCTAGAGGGTGGATTTGTGACTTCCCTGGAATAGCTGAAGCTGTAAACCATTGAATGGATAAATGATGCATAACAGTAGTTTCCTCATTTGTGACAGATGCAATAATGGCCTGGGCATATTTTGCAGGTAATAGAAGTGAAAACTTTGTCCATTCTTCTTATCCCAGAAGTCTTATGTTTTGGACTTTTGTGATAGAAGTAGCATGTACTTTCTGCTTCTAAAAAATTTAAAAAAGATGTCTGCAATGGATATAACAAAACCCACAAAATTCACCTTATTTTTCTTCATGAGAGTATTAGGATCATTCTTATTTTCTGTTTTTCTTAGCATGTTATGCATATTTTTTATATTATATCCGGAGACTAAAATTCTTTTAGAAATTTCTCTAGGAGAATCCCTCTTTTGTAAAGTTTACAGTGTTTATTATGCTAATAATGTTTTGAGCTTTTTAATTTTTTGCACTTAATTTATATGACAGACATATAAAGCCTTTTATCATTGACTGAAATATCTTCTGCTACTGTGAAAAGAACCAGTTGTATTGCCAATTTGGAACTAGGACTTGAGGAAAGAGTTTCAGTTTTCATTGGTTATTGTCTTTGAGTTACTTATTTTCATATAACATTTCTCTTGAAGTTATAAAAAATTGAAAATTATTTGCAGAGATTATTTTGTAGAGTATTGTAGCTTGCTTGTTGATTCTGGTTTTCGGGGTTTTTTTGGGTGGTTGTTTTTTTTTGTTTGGTTGGTTTTGGGTTTTTTTTTGGACATTACAGTAAAGGTGGTAAGTAGGTTGAAGAGGTTTCATTTCTTTAGGCAATTTAGAAGGTCTTCCCAGTTACCAAACATATATTCATGCCTGCTCGCATCCTGATTTCAAGGTCTTGATGCAGAACAACCTCTTCCCCATACCTAGGGAAAGGAAATCCAGGGAGAAATCTGGACATATTTAGACAAAAATCTTGGCTGTCACAGTATCTTTTCTCAGTGGTCTTCATCCTTGCAGCTAGATTTGACATAAACACATTCTAATATTTACTTTAAAATTGACAATTATCGGCACTAACCTTATTTGTTGCAATTGGTATACAATGTAAGGAAAAAAGGTGGGTAACATTTAATTTAACTTTAAATGCCTGTTGACATTAAATGCTGTCACACACTGACTCTTTTTCAGGCAGGAGATACCAATAGGAGTATGACCTCATGACATTTTCCCTCTCTGGTCTGCATATAGAGACTAGCTTAGACATCGGAGTTTATAACATATCCAGAGGCATCCCACTTACCCAACAACTGAAAATTGTTTTACTTAAAAAAATTTAGTTTTTCTGCAAATCAAGCTATTACAGTTAATTCGGTTGTTTCACTATAAAATTGTTGGGGGTTTAATTCTTTTTCAATATACACTGAAAGAAAGAAATGAAATTATGGTAAGAAATGGACACCTAATGGTAGAGAATGCTAGAGTACTAAAAATACTAGAGTAGCATCATCTGCTGCTGTCTGTACTTAGCTAAGGTCTAGGAATCCAAATAGTAAGTTATAACCCTCTTTAGCTCTGAGGTGTGAGGTAGAGCTAAAGTATTTTCTTGCTTCAGTTGAGACGACAGCCTGTGTGCTGAATGCAGGATGAAACCAGAGCACTGCAAAGAGGTCATGAGACAAACATTGCTTAGCAATATAGGCTATGTTTTAGTGCACCAATTGCTTAGGGGCTTTGGTTTCTTTTATGCATCATGGCCAATAACAGTTTTAGGAAGGGAATTGATGGTGGATTACAAGATAGCTCTAGGGGACTTTTAAAGGAGATCCTCCCAGGCATGAAAGGCAGCATAAGAGTAAGCCTGAAATTGCTTGCTGCAAAATGTAGCAAGAGTGATGAAGGTAGGCAGGCTTGGGCTCATAGAAAACAGAAGTGTAGGTACATAGTGTGAGGATTGGCCATTAGGGTACCTGCTAATAAAGACAAATAGTGTATATTTGATGAGATAGAAAAACCAGTGGAAGGGTATAAAGGGAAAAGAAGTGAGCTAGGAAAATATTCCTTACAGTAACATTCTGAATAGATTTGCATGAGGCAAGATCATCTCTCAAAGCTGAAAAGTAAGACTTTCCAATAAGCAAGATATGAGATGATGAGGATCTAGGGAGAGATTTAACTGCAGAGACGGAGAGGAGTATGGTATCTTATAGCTTTTATGCAGAATGAATCAACAAAAATTAGATGTAGCTGGGTTATGAGGCTCTGGAGAGCAGGCTGAGTCAAAGACGATGCCTAGGTTATGGTCCTTGATCTTATACTGAGTCTGATAGGTTCTTTAATATTAGATTTGTTGTTCGTAATATTTTTCAGAGTAACTGTAAGAATATTTCAGTAGAATAAGGAAAGGACAAATGTCTTTTTCAAAGTAGAAGGGGAAAATTGTCTAGAAATGTGGAGGGAGTAGGGGAAAACCTCCTACAATACCTGCCTTAAGTAACATATACAACCAGTTTCCACCATTTGTGACAATGGAGTTCTGAGACAACTAAGGTGAAGGAAAAACATGAACAATAATTCAACTTCACGAGCTCAGTTCAGCAGTAGGGGGCTGAATTGCAGATCTTTGTTCTCCATCAGGTTCACTACCAGTGACATTTTATTAATTCCCTGCTCACAGTGTGCCTACGCATCTCAAGCTGGAAAGTAGCTTACCTGTTCTCAAGCACCAGTTCGCCTGGGTCTCTTGTAGATTTTGAAATATGCAACACCACACAGAAACTTCTCTGCTTGCTTTTTGCACTGACAGTTTGGAATGCCTGTGTCATAATGTCGTCACTGTAGGTCACTTTGGTTGATTTTTTTTTTTTAGGCTGATTGAAGGTTATCATCTATGAGAGTAAGGCAATTCTAATTGTGGACAAAAATGAATGCAATTATTTTTAGGTATAAGCAAATGATACCTTCTTTTATATTTTTTCCAAACTCTTTTCTGTCACAATTTCATTACTTACATTTTATTTTTATCTACATATCTTATTCCTCATTAATTTGGGTTATTTTGCTAACATGTATCTTTATACTTGGAGCCATGAATCCTCTTTCTCAATGCACAGAAATGAAAAAGGAATCCTTTTTTGATATATATCTGGCATATATCAGACTGAAATATTTTAAAATGCTGTTGCTGTTAGGGATTACATCTCTGTTTATCCCTTAATATTACACTACATAACCTTCCTTTAACTAGGATATATGCCTATGGTAGAACTTTCTTAAGTATTTTATTATTTTATTTACTTGTATAACTTTTCTAAGGAGCAAATACCTAGCTATAACTCTGAAAACTACAGTTCCAAACCATGTACCAGGTACAGATCCATGGTCAAAAGGAGATTTTGAGTTTATAAAATTCTCATAATGGGCTTTAAATAGCCTTTTGGGGTAAAAAAACCAAAACCCCAAACCAAATCAAAACAAAAAAACTCAAACAAACAGTCAAAAACTAACTGAAATCCATTATGTGGTTTGATTTATTCACTTTGACCAGTACAGTGAACAGTTCTGTGTGCACAATATGGTTCCAGATACTTACTTCTTGATTTGTTTTTCTATCCTTTTCCCTATTGTTTTGTGTTAGAAATCAGGTTACAAGGCTCACATACGAAAAATAGTTTTCAGTCAAGTCAACCAAAATATTAACAATTGAAAACAAAATTCCTTCTGGATACATTAAGGCCAGGGAGTACTGGTTTATATTGTTTATTCATTGCTTATTTAAAATATTCTCAAAATGCTGCTTGTACTTACTCCTGAAAATAATGAACTGTCACATGCATTTTAGATGTTGGTCCTCCTATGAGGGCTTTTAGCAAGCTCTGCCCTTTGAGCAGACTGTATAGTTTTAATGGAGATTGAGGCAGTGGAGAGAGGAAAGCTACAGAAAAAGATTACGAGCTAGGAAAAAAGGCTGTGGTTAACTAGTTTGACATTCACAACTACTTTGGTACAAGGCGGGGAAAAAATGCTTCTTTCGAAATAGCTGCAGCATTTAGAACTGTTCATATTTGTTGTAAGCTATTCATCTTTAAATTTTTTCTATCTACTATTTCTGTAGTTAATACTACAATGCCAAATATAATTCATAATGATTTACTAATATTTTAAATAGGAAATTATTGGTTTTTTAAAGTTCTTTGGGTTGAGACAATTTCCTTCAGGTTTTTTTATTCTGCTTTTTACTGTTGCAATTCATGAAAAGGCTGTGATTTAAGTCACATGATTTAAATAGCATGACATTTAACCTCAAGCTGTAAGGGAGGAACTTCTTTTTACAGATATGAATCTAAATTTGTAATCTTAATTAGCTATATTTAACACACAACAGTTGAAGAAAATCTGATTGAATTAAGTCTTTGACTAGTTTTTAGCAGGAACATTTAGGGGATACTGTCATTGTTGAGGATGATCATTAACCAGCCCACATTATTAGAGCATGGAAAACTTTCATTTTACCTGATTAACTCTAGAGACAAAAATATTAATAGAAGGAAGAGCTTAAACTGGTACTTCTCTTTTCCTAAATGTGTTAGTATAATCCTAAATAATTTCTCATTTCCTTCTCTATGTCTCTCTGATGAGTATTGACATATTCAGTACTCATGCTTAAAGACACTACAAAAATATAAGATTATCTTCACAGGATTTATGAGAATTCTGTAAGTTACACTATCCCTTTTAAATCCCTCTTTGCCACCACTTACCCTTTCCCTTATTCTAGCTAAGCAAAGAAATTATTTCTGCTTTAGAAACCTGACAATACTTGTTTTCTGTGTGGTAGTGTGTTGATCTCATTAAACATCTAGAAATCACAGAGCAGTTTGCTTGCTCCTCTCTGCTCCAGCTGGACAAGGCAGTGAGCAGAAAGACTAAAAGTGAGAAAATTCATGGGTCAAGATGAAAACAGTTTAAAGGGTAGAGGAAAGGGAAAAATGACTCAGCAATGACTACATCCGCACAGTTTTTAATGATGAACATAATTTTATTTTGCTTGGAATATCCTTTAGGTCAGCTTGGGTCAACTGCCAGAGCTGTGTCCCCTCCCAGCTTCTTTTGCATCCTCAGCCTACTCATTGAAGGGAGCAAAAAAAAACCCAAAACCCAAAAATCCAAAAACCTTAATATTATCCAAGCAGTGATCAGAAATAGCTAAAAGACTGGTGTTATCAACACTGCTTCAGTGAAAAATCCAAAACACAGTACTATGCTGGCTACTATGAAGAAATTTAGCTCCATCCCAGCCACACCCATATAATGAATATATTAATACACATATTTAAGTTATACACATTTTTTGTACTTTTAACAGCTTTTCCATGAATATTTAAGTTCAACCATATTAACTGAACAATGGAGAGATGCATATTCAAGTATTTCCCTTCCTTTTTCTTAACTTTTCCCTTCCCCTTCCTTTTCCTTAACCATTCCCCTTGCCCATTTCCTCCCTTTCCCTTTCCTTTCCCCTTCCCCCTTCCCTTTCCCCTTCCCCCTTTCCTTTCCCATTTCTTTTCCCCTTTCCCTTTCCCAAACCTTCCCCCCATACATTTACTGCAAAACTTCTACCAAGTTCAAGAGCAGCAGAAAATTTGTCTGTGGGTAATTAGATGTACTCTGGGAATGTTGTGGGATCTTTTTCTTTTTTTGTATGTTTGTTTGTTTTGTTTTTAAACTGTGCCTTCTCTCTCCTGTGGGAGATAATGTGAAGCAAGTTCTGGGTAGATGGATTATGAAAGTTTAATAAATTTTTCAGTTTTTCTGTCTATCAGGAAAGAGTAATACTTTGGGAGCTTTAAAATTGTCATAAAAACATCATCCTGAAGAATTGAATCTCAGTGCTTAACACTGTTTCTCTAATGGAATTTCACCTTTCATTTCTATTTAACTGAAAACATTTCCTGTGGTAAAACAAACCATGATACTGATGAGCACTGACATTTGCTAACAGTATTAAGTAGTAAAACAAAGGCTGAAAAGACAATAGATCCAACAGGAGAGCACCCACAGATTAGAAGAGAAAGAATAGCAGCAGCTCTTAATTGTCAAGTCAGCCTACTAATCTTGGATTAAAAAATAAAAGTAAAGATCAGTTTATTATTATTTTCTTTTGAAGTTGGTATGTCTGGCCAAAAAAGGAGCCAGAAGAATAGTGGCAGAAGTAGCTTGGGAATTGTAAGACAGAGAGAATACATGGCCAAGTGATATGGAACAATAGCAAGAAAGACAGCTAAGATTTAAGAAGTCCTTCTTGACACATTACAGTTTTAAACCCTGGACTGTGCTGTAAAACCAGTCATAAGTAAACTAAAAATTTTAAATTGAAAAACAAATAAAACCCAGAATATACAGGGAAGAAAATAATAATTTCTGTACAATTAAAATACTGCAGTAATTTTTTTCCTGATCTATGCTAAGTCCTCATTTTTTGATCTGTTAACAAAAGGAGAGTAGGAGAGCTGTGTAAAAAATTTGACAGGACCTATTAAGTATAGACCACATATGACTCTTTTAGGTCTCAAGTTTGTTTTGTATTCATAAATGTCAGCTTTAGTATTTTTTAAAAATAAAGTTAAAAATATGGTTTCTGCATATTACTTTATAAAAACCTTTATTAATTGATATTAATTAACTTTACTAATTGATATTAACTATATTTACCATAATAGATATGTGTGTGTACCCATGTGTGCACAAGTACAATGGAAACAGAACACATGTATGTGGAAAGGAATATTTTCTTTGAAATGTCAATGACTTTTTGTAATGCACAAGATTATATTAAAAACTCATGTGTTAAGCACTTAAAAAAAAAACAAAAAAAGACCAACC
>VYXB01009536.1:101824-163168 GCA_013397135.1 Pachyramphus minor | reverse complement strand
AAAAAAAAACCCGGAAAAGAATAAAAGGAGACATCCAAAAGAAAGTCTTAGAAATACAAATATTTGTAATACAGAGCCGCCCCTCCTCCCCCCCCCAATATTTGGTGTGTTTTAAGTTTTCATTCTTCTTCTACCTTCCTAAACTCACCTCTCAATTTTCTATAGTATGATATTATGCCCTAGGGATAAAGTGAATCTCTGTTCAAGGAGGGATGCACTTAAGTTTTATGCTTATATTGAATTCTAAGTTATTTTATAAAAAAAAATATTTAGCGTGATTTTAAGATATTGTTGCATAAGAAAACTAACAAGAGGAAACATTTTAACCTGAAATGAAACTTTATTGCTGTAGAGGTATTGTGTGCAGATGCAGTGGAGAAGACTAAGTTAGATTATGCTGAGCTAAAGATATCATAAGGACAAGCATGTGGGAGAAAGGACACAAAAAGAGAAAACAGAGATAATAAACATCAAGAATCAGAGAAACTGTGCACTTATAAGTGGGAAGACAAGAAATCTGTGTATGGGATGGAGAGGTGTGAAAAAAATAGAAAGACAAGGAACCCATTGACCCCGAGCTTGAAGTCCCCAGTTCCCTCTAACACCAGTGGAGAGAAGGGGTGTCGTTCTCTGAGTGAGGCACATCACTTACTGAACCTACTGCAGCCTCATGGGAAATGGCAGCTACTTCTCTCTGCTGACTGTTGGGAGATGATGAGTAATACATACCTCAGAATACAGAAAAGTGATGCATAGCCTGTTAACCAGAGCCAATGAATGATATGAAATTCACTCATGTAGAAAAAATGGATACTGATTTTGCCATATATTATTTCAAAATATACATTCTTCATTATTCAGATGGTAAATAATAATGGAAGAAGTCAGAAAAATGCATATTATGTAAGCCATCTCACATGACCTTTTGGAAGACTTTTACATCAAATATGTTCATTTGAGGTTTTTCTTCAATGTACTCTGAATGTAGATGCTAAGGAGTAATTATTTAAGAATACTTTGAGTCTAATGATCTTGAGTATTTTGAAAAGCAGCATATTACACTGACTGTTGCATGATTTCAACTTTCTGATCAGTTAAACTTAACAGTCAATTACATTTAATCAGATTGCACTAGTACAGTATGTTCTTTTCTTTGTCTTTATTTTTTGTCTTTTATTTTCATCTGTTCTTTCTGTCAAAAAGAAGAAGTAATTGTCTAGTTGCAACAGTATTCCCATAAGAATTGGACTTGAATTCCAGTGGTCTCCTGCAATAACTTACAATTAAGCCTTCAAGATTCAACGCATTTACATACTGGACATCATAAAGAATTCACATGCATATGCCCTAACTCAGTCTGATTTCTTTGTGAAAATGGACAGACTGTTTGAAGCAAAAAACCATTCCCACTTAGAACAATATTTCTCTGAATGTCCTTCACCTCATGCCCTAGTCATTCTTTATTGAAAACAAAACCAGTACTTCATAGATGACAACCATTTTTATGTAATTAGTGGTGCTCACCATTTCAATATACTATACAGTTTGCAATGCTAGCTAAAATGTGTGCTTGTATGAGCAGTGACCACATACAATTATTAGAGGTATTTACACCCTCAAGTTCTTCTAAGGTATTCAAGAACGTAGTTCATTCAAACAAAAGGAATACAAATTACTGTAAGAAAGATTATTATATCAAATTTGTACCTTATTTATACATTCAAGATGCAATGTTTTAACAGAAGAATTGCCACTACATTGCAATTTGTACCTCAGTCACTTTCACAATCACAAAGCTTCTGTGATTTCAATTTCTAGTGAAAATCCTACAAATAAACAAGCCTTTAATGTGTAGAAGGTCTTCTCCCTCCCATGATTATAAATTCGTATGTTCTGAATGTAGATTTGGTCTAATATTTTCCATTGTAATATACTTGTGCATTTTGGGAAATGAGTGGAAGTCATTTGGGTTAAGTAAACCACAGCCTTTTTTTCCTGTTGTTTTGCTTCGTTCTCATATCCAAGGAGCAGTAGTGCACATGTCATAATGGAGTGGGGAGACCTTGAAAAGCTGTACTATTAAACAGTGCATTAAGCAAAGCCTCTTCAGACAGTCCATTCCGAGAAGAGGTCTGCTCCATACAAACAAAGCTCTTGAGATGCACTTTGTTGTGTTCTTACCATTCAGAAAAGCACTATTATCCTGTGCCTGTGACTCTGTGCATAATATTTCAATTGGTTCCATTTCATTGGTTTTACAGGGAACAATAAAAGAGGCCTCTTGTTCCCAACCATCCAGCATGAGAATAGACCATGCTGAATCTCTATCATCAAGCATTTAAAAGCCTTGTAAAAAATTTAATGTAGTCATTACTTTTAGAAATCACAGACAAACAGCCTTGTTCCATGAAATCAAAATATTTATTTTTTTTTTAATTACAGCAGTACTGGTCACTTATTACAAACCTAAACAGAAGGTTTTAGGAATTAGTGCTCTTAAAATTACGTATAAAACAGCAGAGGAAAATCTCTGATGTTTTCTCAAAATTGTTTGTGTTTCAAGCATTCACAGCTGCTTTCTGACCAATATGAGAAATTAGGAAAATAAGTTCTTTAATCTCTTTTCAAGGAAAGCTGTCTTAACAGTATGGAAAACACTCTCTGCTCCTTTCAGCTGTAATTAGAAAAGCCAATTATTCTCATTAGTGTGATGCAAAATAATAGAAGAGCGGTTTTATTTTATAATTCCAGTGCTTTTCAAATTTCCTTATGGTCATTAGGTGGAAAATCCCCAGATATGTAGCATTAACGTTGGAAAGACATGTCAAGGGTAAGCTCAGTTGATCAGGTCTGCTTTTGGTACTCAAAATGTCCTCATTGCAATGTGGAGTGCATCTGGACAAACACACATTTACAGCTCGGGGTGATGGGGCAAGACTGACCTCTGCAGCGCTGGCTGATTTGCTTCCTCCCACAGCTGGAGGCTGAGATTTTTCAGTGTTCTTCCTGCCGGACACATGGCTCTCTCTCAGCATGCAGAGGCACTGGAACTGCTTAAGAGCCACATGCTGCTCAAAAGACACTTGTTGACTATCTTGCTTCAATGATTATCTATATTTAGCTTCAGATGTAACATGTTCAGTCAGGAGGAAGGCTCTCTGTCTTGCTTTTGTTTTACAGACTTTTCTGCTTTTTAACGGGCAAAGGAAGCATGTTTCAAGGAGCAAGTACACTCTTAAAAAAAAAAAAAAGAAAAAAAGAAGAGAAAGAAGAAAAAGGCAAGAAGGTAACATGTGTTGTGCCTTCTTCCTTCCTCATGGTCATCATTATGGCTTGGCTTCGCAAACGAAGATTTTGAAGGGCTGTACCCGCGCTTGCTACAGGCTCACTGATGGCTGAAAAGGGCAATGCACAACAGACAAGTCCGGTTGCAAAAGGGACAACAGAAAGATTCCCCAGGCGGCAATGACTGGACTCGATTCTTTCTGCGTTGTCTTTTCTCCTCGAGAGTGATCTTGCGCGAGTTCTCAAAGGAGGCAGCAGCGTTATAGATGGTCTGTCTCCAGGCCTCCCGATTGGAGGCCCGAGTAGACCAATGGTGATGGCCAATGACGTTGTTTCAGGGAGCCCTTGAATCTCCTTTTCGGGACTCCTCTCTTGCGGCAGCCAGTGACAAGTTCACCATAGAGCACGATCTTAGGGAGTCTGTGGTCCTTCATCCTGGAGACGTGCCCTGCCCAACGCAGCTGTGTTCTCAGCAGCATGGCCTCGATACTTGTGACTGCAGCCTGTTCAAGAACAGACATATTGGTCACATAGTCCATCCAGTGGATGTTCCTTATGGTACTATCTCCCTAAACTGCTACATGTTAGAACAGGTTTCCATGCATGTGTGCAACTGTTTTATTTAGTCATTACTATTATTGTCAATGCATTTAAATTATGGAACATAAATATCAAATAGATCATCTAGTTTCATGTAATTACATGGTAACTATCATACTGTTACAGAACAAAATTATTTTGGACTCTCAACAAAAGTGCAGGCTGAGCTGTTTTTACTGAGGTCTGTTAAAAGCAGCATCTAAGCTAAATGCCTGAACTTGTTGTAATTATAGAGCTGAAACAATTTTTTTTTTTTTTAGTTTAGCTTGAATACAGATTCAAAATACCTACAGTAAGTTCGATTTTATTTTGCCAAGATCTGATTTTTCAATTCACCTCTGATTCAATTCACCTCTGATCTTTGAAGGGCTCTGTAAAAATCCCCTTCAGTAAACCAACACCACGCCTACCTCTGACAAGTCCAGTCATGTCGAAACTGTTTCAATGACCCTAGTTCTTATCAAGCATCCAGTGACAAGGCTAAATGAGGTTGAGATACTGGGAAATATATTGTTTGAGGAGTAGGCTTGTGTTTTGGCCTTAGTTTTGTTCTGCCATAGCCGCCTTCTGACAGTGCAAAGTAGTTATCCTGTCATTTTTTTTTAACTTCAATTAAGCCCAACAGGATGTGGTTCTTTAGAGATCTGGCAAAAGGCTGTATTTTAATTTGTCAAGTAACAATGTTTTCATTGTGTGGGTAGGAGATCAGGTTAATTACTACTAGAAGCTGAACAGGTTATGTCAGAAACATATAAGGTGTTTATGAGAGGTATATGAGTACCTCTTTAAACATTATCCCTCACACTGGGAGGCGTGTGCAAAGGTCTTATATGAAGAGTGCTATTCTGGACCACCACTGCTGTAGGACAAAGTAACCTCCTGGTCCCTCCTGCCTGTGACAGGGATAATCTCTAAAATGCTCACGTTTGTCTTCAGATTGTTCTTTCAGAGTCCCAGGACTGTTATTTGTCTATTTTTCACTGGACTTTTCTAATCAGGCAGAGCCTTACGAATAAAGCAGTCTGCTGAAGCTCATCAGTGGAAAAACCAAGGCAAAGATTTATCCATCTGTATTTAGATGCATATACCCAAACTCGATATCATCAGCTCTCTAAATTTATAGTCCGGAGATGAGATGGAAAAAAAAGAATAAATTTTTAAGGTGGAGTTCTTCTCCAATCTAGTTCACAAGGATTATCCTCTAAACATGTCCATTTTTTCCCTGACTGTAGAGGAAGCTTTGAGTGATTGTGTATTCTCTTCCCATGCAGCAGAATCGTTGCTGATGCTGACTTTGGAAACACACGGGCATAGTATATATGAGAAATACTGCTGACAAGGAATACTCTTACACAGAGAACTTAAGGAACTGAATTAAAATCCTATTATGGTGACTTTTCTCACTCATTGGTCTCACATCCCACTATCTCAATCCCCCCACTTCCTACCCCTCCCCCAAAAACACCAGTAACAAAAAAAGCCCCTAACAGGAAAAGAAAGTAACTCAGTGAATTTTGTACAATGTTACAATGCTGACAGAATAAAAAAAAAAATAAATTCTTGACTATGTTAAATATAAACTTTTCTTTCCTTATGGAAAGATTATACTCTAAGGCATCTCTGTTTTCAGCTGTTATGGTATAGGAGTAAATCAACCCAGCTTAAGCTTTCAAGTGAATGAGGCATCTGTAAGTGGCTTTTTGTGAACCTGGAAGGACTAATCCTGAAGATAGTCAAAACTGGTGAATAGGTCCTCAAAACAAAATGGGGTTTACTCTTAACTGAAAAGTAATGGGTTTCAGAGAGTTTTCAATGTGTGTCTACACCTGTCTATATGCATAATTTGGTTGATTCCATATAGGAAGATCTACGCTGACTTGAAAAATATTTTTTCCAGTCATAGAGCCACTGGTTTTGTATCATCAGTTAACTTTTGCATGAAAATGGTATATGGTGCCTCTAAACAAGACCATTATCCCTACCTTCATTGTAGGGAGTATTTTGTATAATGATCAATCTGTAACAAGTGAAGGCCATCTTGTAACTTCATTAAGGACAGTGGTTGCCCAGACCCTCATATCTCCCTTGGGAATAGATCTTTCCATTTTAAAAGAACAGAACAATCCTTCCCTCCTTATAAAATAAAATAAAATTAAAAACATCTGACATTGTAGAGCTAGAAATAGTAAAGTGTTTTAGTGGGTTTTTTCCATTTTCTTTGATGTAATAATTAGTTCCACAGTTCTATGTACATGCAAAGAGAAAGTAATTCTATACAAGTATTTTCTCATTTCACAAAATAGTTGTATTTGTATAAGGATAGTAGTTATGTCTGGAATATTTCATGGTTGTATTTAGTAGGCCAGAATAAGACTCAGCATGCTGATATTTCTGAAAGATTTTGAGGGAAAAACAGAAAGACAGTTAAAGAACTAAAATAAGTGCGATCTCTTATCTCTTATTTTTCCTTTTATACTTTGTTTAACCCACATACCATGAAAATTATTTGCTCTTCTGACATAGAGGGTAGTACAGCTAGCTGGAGACATGCAAAGATAGTCACTTCTTCCTGACATAGCCCAGAAATGCTTCAAATAGGACTTGAAGTACAGCTGGAAGTAATCAAGGAGGATTGGTGGGTTTTGAATCATTCTGTGGGTTTTGAATCATTTGAATGCCAGAAGCAGGTCACCTTCCTTTCATGAGCTCTAAAGAACTTAGGGCAAGATGATATTTCTGAATTCCATGAGAGCATGGCAACATAGATGAAAATCTGAGTGCTCATACTAGATTTATTCAGAGAAAGCTATCATCTTTAACAGATGAAAAAAAAACAACAACAAAACAAAAAAACAAAATTAAGAGGTAAACTGATCCAAACAGCAGAATAACAATTCTGGTGGTAAAAGAAAAAAACAGTATTTCTCACAGAAGTAGAGTACACTGTAATTTAGTCAAGGTCTAATCTAAGCTCTGGAAGTCAAGGACTTAGCATGGGCAATGAGAAGTCAACTCTCTGTGCTATGCTGTATATACAGTGTATAAATCCTTCACAAATATGTGAGGAACACCTGGTCTAAAGGCTTTGAACTACATCTGTATCACTCCTTAACTAAAGCTAGCCGGTCATTTTGTTGGTCTGTCCTGTTCTTCTCATTATGTTGTCTGGTTTGTAAACTAAATTTCCAAAGTCCTGAGCAGTGATGTGCAAAGATATATATCTAAACCAAGGGATATCAGGTACAGACCAGATTCACCAGGATGCTTTTGCTGCTTTATGTCATGCTGGCAGCAAGACAGCTGCAAATCCAACCAGTGCAGAGAACTTACAGCTGCTTCCCTGTGCCATAGAGACGCAAAGCAGCAACAACTTGCTGATGGTTCCTTCATATAATCTCCAAATACTATTTGCTATCATAAATATAATGGTTTAAGTTAGTCTTTGGAATAATTCCATGGCCTCAAGAGAAAAAAATACATAGAAATAAGGCTGCTGTTTCCATTATGAACATTTACACATGGAAATCCTGTGGAGAATGTCAAATAATAAAAAACGTTATATAGCATAATCAGTCTCATAGCCATTTTAGGGTTGCACTGAGACTTAGAGATGAAATGAGAATGAGAATACTTATAATTTAAATGAAGTTTTTAGAGACCTCTTATGACAGAATAAAGTTACAAAGGCCAAGGGAAAGGGGAAAAATAATAATTCTATTACTCTAGCAAATATAAACACATTTTCAATTTTGAAAATATTTCCTTTGGAATTACACTTTTTATTTTATAACTCATATCAAAACCAAAGCAGACCAAAACATGGCTTACACAGAAAAAATGCAGGATATACTATGAAAACTTATGAAAAGGCATTTCTACAGTCTATTTACCAATCACAGATGCATGTAAATGTTCTCTTTTCTCTCTTTACATTTTTGGTAGTAATTTAGATTGACATTTTGGAAACATGAACCTTCCTGCACTTCTCTTGTGGAACTTGTTATGAGTATACCATCTCATAAATTTGTGCCCTGTAGAAGGTGGTGACTACGTTCAGATTTTACAGTTATGTGTGACACCCACAAACGATTAACTCATAAGCAGGTCTTGGTTCAGAGTTAGAGTATTGTTCTTCATAACTTATTTCTCATTCACCATTGAAACCATTTCAGTATTTACACCTAAGTACTTTTATTCTTAATTTTGTTAAAATAACTTAGTTATCAGAGATTCTATTAGAAATTAGAAACATTTAGAGAACCCTTTAGAGACAGAAAAAATATCTCTATATCTTTAGAGTATGAACCTGTGTTTAAGGGTATGCACCGGACCATTCCAGTCCATATTTGCACTAACTTTTCCCAAGTAAAGAATTTGAAATGTAATGGTATAGATGCAATTTTGGTGTAAAAAATTTACTGATCAAGTTTGCAGTCTCAATGCACTTATGAATCTGATACAGATATTATTTACAATTAAAAAAACAAAACAAACAAACAAAAAATGAAACAAAACCAAAAACCTCAAACCCCCCCAAATCTATAACCTTCAAAACAGGTAAAACTTGTTCTTCTTGGCTCATTTCAGTATTTTCTTTTATATATAAGAATTCAATAGATATCTAACCTTAGGAACAACAATACAATAAGAAAATCACAAATTCTAACGTTGTCTTAAAAGAAGAAAACTGTTGTTCTCTTGAATGAATTGTCTAAATAACCAGACTTCAGCAAGGCTTGGACACAGACACAACAAAACAAAGCAATTCCAGGAGACAATGCAGGAGTGTGTATCTCTGAGAAAGGTATCCCTCAAACCTACATCACTCAGCTCAGCTTGCCATGCCCATCAGTTCGGGCATGATTGCAAAAAGATTGCGTTGAAACAGAATTAAGATACAGCTACGACTTCTGGATATTAATCCTTCCTGTAGCATGTTCACTCTGCTTGAAGAACAACTTAAGCATGGAACTGCTTTCTCTTTCACCATCCTTTATTCTTCTGTTGCCCTTCTTAAAAACTGCACCAAAAAGGAAAAATGAGAAAGATTCTGCCAGAGGATCCAGAAATGCATAAGTTACATTGCCTATGCTGGGTTCCCAGGTGAGTGAGAACAACTCCAGTTCAGCTGTGCAGAGGTGTCCAGTCACCTGGGAAGCCAGCAGAATGCTCAATTTCTTTGCCACCTGTGAATCCAGGCTATATTGGTGGAAATTAGTGTGTGGGTCCAAGTCTCATAATTTTCTTGGTTTTACCTAAATTTATAATCTGCTGGTCTGCCAGAAGCAAGCCATACAGAAGTGTTTGATGACAATCAGCAAGATGAAACAACAGAGTTTTCATTTCCCCCCCACTAATATGACAGTCACCTCTACCATTTCTTCACAAAAGAGTGTTCCAGTTGATATAATTCTGGATTACACTCAATGTGTCACAATCTGACAGCAGAAAAATATAATGACTCTTACTATTTCTTGAACCGTTTCAAGAAAAGAAGAATGAAAAATAATATCATGGGAGTTGAGTGACCTTAACAAAGCAAACAGCAAGGTTATATTAAAATTCAAAGACGAAGAGATACCAAATTTTCCATAGCAGCTGAATTAATTTGTAGATGTCTGATCTACAATGAAGTCTATGCTCCTGTTGCTGTATAGAAAATACCTGGTCTAGCTACTTTTAAGTGAACTGTAGTCCCTTCTCCAGTGTGAGAAGGATTTAGTCTATTGAGAATTATAGTCTCAAAAAAGTCATATAAGATATACGGAGAACTAAATTCCACTTGTCTATAATAAGAACTGTGGTGATCAAAGCAATATATCTTATAATGACTTTTAATTCCATTCTTCCTAGTTAATAAATATTTGCAGGAAAAAAAATCTCTAAGGTTTACCTCCAAGGTTTTTTGTCATTTCAGGATATGAATATGTTGAGGGTAAAATAACGCATTTCTTTGATGGTGAATAAAGATGTGTAAGCTAATTGTGTTTCTATACCTGGTGCATACATTGAAAGTGGTTAGCTTCATCAATTTTTTTGCATCTTCATTGTCTTATTTATTATAATGACTTTTTTATGGTATTTTTTATTTATGGTATTCTTATGATATTTTAATACTAATGGTTAGAGAAAATTTAAAAAATTAAGTAATGAAAAAAGACAGCTATTTTATAAAGATATTCAAAATGGAAACACATTTGAAGCTTAAGTCCTTGAAATACAGTTGGGCAGTATAAATATAACCCACATTAACATCCAGCTGTCAGTGATCAAAATGCCTGAATAATCATTCCCTGGGCTCAGTTTCATTATGTTGTAATAATTAACACAAAAGAACATCAAAACAAACACAATTTTCTTGCACTTATTAGCAGGAGCCCGTTGCGTGTATTCTCAGGAGTTATATTTGAATAGTATTAGTGTATCCATATTCATGATGCCTCTCCCTGAGATAAAATATCTCTCCTGTAAAAAAAGAAAGGACTCAGATCCTATTTTTAATTGTGTTTTAAATCGGCTAAAACTAAGATCTCAGATAATTAAGGCCCACTTAAATGATAGTCCACTTAGTGCTCTGTCTGTAGAAGTTCACAATGTATCATTAATATTTCTACAAGTTTTTATATTGCCATCTTCAGGTGGTTGAATATTTTATTGTACTCCTAACAAGTTTTAAGAAATATTCTTCCTGATATTTGCATATGGGAAATGTGGATGATGGTCTTTGTGAACAATTTAGATAATTATTTAATACAACCTTGAATGTTCCTCATACTTCTAGTCAGAAACATGATTAAGGCTTGGCAATGGACAAGATCACAACAGCAAATGTTCGACTGCATTAAAAAGTAATATTAGGTAGCAGAATTACTGAAGAAAGTATGTCCTAAAGTAAGTGTTCATGACAATGAAAACCAACTTTTGTATGAATAAATCTGACATCATTGTATGGTTGACAAACACTCTCTAATCACTAAAAGTATATGTCTTGTTATAGAGGTAATTTGATTTATGTACATGTTTTATATTAATTGTAATAGAAAATATTTAAAGGCTTTAAAAACAAGACCATCACTGTTTGTAATTATAAGTCATAATAGCTTCCAATGAGGATGAGGCTTATTATCAAAGGCTAAATAAGTGTAATCTATTATTAATCTGAATAACTGTAAGTGAGCTTAGAAATGTTAGAAACTTAATTTTCTCAGGTTTGTCAAATGATTATGTAACATTAAAGCTGCTACAGTTATATGCAGACCTGCTTCCTGCTTCCATCCTGAATTTCTATTTTTCAACAGTAACAATAACTTATTTTCCTACCAAAAAGCTTTTTCTCCCTATAGCGTACCAATACTACCTTACCTGTCTAAAAGAATCCGTAAAATTTTATTGTCAATGACATACTGCATATGGCTTGGGGCTAAAACGTTGAAGTACTGAAGAAACAACTCTGTTAGAGAGAAGAATCCTGAAAACAAGAAGATATTTGCTTGAATTCATTAGATCACTGTAAATAAACAGCCATGATGAATTACAGAGCTAGCACAGTTCTGCAGTAATAGAACATTGAATTCAGAATTGAACATTGAACTCAGAAAGTTTCTTTTTATTATTTCTTTGTTTTAATGAATGGAAGAAGTATTCGTTTTAATGAATTCCAGAAGTAAAGCTAAATGTAGCTGCCTCATTTTTTTTCAATTCAGGGGACATCCTCAAGGTTAGTAGTATGAAATGCTGATAACCCTTACATGTGTTTTCGAAGTTCATGCAGAGAGCAATCCAATAACAGAATCTTTAGGAACAGGATATCTAAGGCACTAAAGTTGTTACAGTATGATGGGTTGCATGAGGGTGTTTTTTTATAATAGCCTTCAATGGAGTTGTAGATTGGAACATAATAGCTTTGTGCTAGAAAAAGGCATAAAATAGAACGATTCTCTGAAAGAGTCTTGTACTTGCCATGTTGGCTAATTTGTCACCATTAGCTCTGTTTATTGATAGTGAGGATAGATTTTTTTCCTTGTGGTTTAAGCATTTGAAAAAAATGAGGTCCCAAGGGAATTTATCAGGTCAGAATGGAGCAAAAAGAATATGTGATAGTTGATGTCTTTATAACCCCAAGCTGCTGAATGCAAATTTAATCTCTTTTATTTTATTTATCAAGGCAGATGATTTTAGTGAAAAATGCTCCCAATTATCGATGTAGGTAGGTGAGTGGGATCACAGCCAAAATCCCTCTGAAGCTAGGACCTCTAAATGAAGGTGCAGCAACATGATGCTGTCTTTTTTCCAGTTGAATACTGTGTATAAAATGTTAGACAAGCACAGTCAGCACTTTTAAGTCTGTGCTGTATTATGCTAATGGATATTTGGTTTGTTATGTTCCAATCTTCAACAGCTCTCTGTATCTTTCTAACTGAAAGCTCATTCTTTGTTCAATTCACCACAGATGTATGCCTGAATGGTAACATCATTTTAATTTCTTCTTCCTGTGACAGTCTGTAATACTTCAGCAAGGATGTAGTGCCTGGATCCCTTGCCCAGAGTAAAGCATGCCTTTCAATGCGAACAGATGCTCCTGAATTTGCAGCAGTGGCAGGCTATCTGCACAACCAGCAGCCTATCCCTCTTCCCCAGGAAAGCCTTGGCTCTTGTAGAAGTAGTTGTATCTTTTCAGCCACCCTGCAAAACAGCTGTTTCTTTCTATTTTTCCCTCAACAGCCAAACCTACTGTGCTTGGTATGTTCCTGAGTAGGAAGGTGAGGCAGCAAAAGAGGGTGGACCAAGGCATGGCTGCTGGAGCCAAGCACACCAGGTTCCCTGAGGGCGCTGAGAGTAACAAAGTAAGTGATGGCACTTGCAGCTGTCCCACTCCCTTCTTACCCTTCTTCCAGTCACATCAGGTGCTTAAATAGTTATCTTCTTGTCTTGCTCTTTTTTCTCTCTCTTCAAGACTGATCCCATGGGTACAGTTCAGCACATACTTTCAGGCAGAAACATTTCCTATGACAGTAGCTACAACTATGCTACAGGGTCCAGAACATACTGTTATTGTTCATTTCATTGGCAGAATAAAGTTGAAAGCAGTTTAGTCCTAGATCCACAAAGGTATGTAAATACCTAATATCTACTTAATTTGCTTGAAATTAGGTACATAAGTGCCTTTTGGAGACTGAATCCTAGTATTTGCTTTCTTCTGAGTATGTGTGATTTTCTGTAATTGCATTACAGGGAAAATGGAGTTTCAAAATCTTTAGACATCAGAATAAGACATTTTGTGGTTGGCTTTGAATGCTGATATGTTTCACTAATGTAAGGACTATTATCCATATGATTAGGAATTCAGAGGTTTATTTGATATCTCTGTACTCTGAATATACACAATATAATCACAGAGTAAGCTAAATAAAACCCTTAACTGCTAATATACTGGTAAGATTTTATTACCATAAATTGCTTAATGTTTACATTTTATTTGAAGTTTTGGCTCTTACTATTAAATTAGCTGTGGATGGTTTAAAGTTCTGATTAGCTCAATGAAAAATTATATTACTGTAGAAATGTTAGTCTTGCCTTAGAAATCTGGAAAGGGAAACATTTATATGATTTGATATGTGACCTTAATAACTAAACAGTTCACCAATGAACTGCTGAGATAAGTTAAAAAGAATCAGACAAATGTTATAAGAACAGCATATTTTTTATTCCATTGGGTCTTTACATTTTGGAGACAATCAGTTACTCAACTTTAAATTGTTTTAATTATTTCACAAGACACAGTGATTTTTACTGTTAAATAACTAAAGGTTCAGGTTTTTACTGATTCTGCTAAATCACATGGCTGCAGAGGAGACCAGTGTTGTAATAATTAATGGCAATATGGTAAATAAATTTTAATATAAGATATATTTTAGAATAGGTACTGTGCAATGCTAGTTTTTTAAAAATAATCTTCCTGCAGTTGCTATGATTGAAGATTTCATATAATTCTCAAAAAAGAAAAAGAGTGGGAGAGAAACCACATGGATCCTTTTTTCAGGCTGCCTTCCTCTCTATCTATCTGAGCGCTGATCAGAATGGAAGATCTTGAGATGATTCTCTTTGTTCCCTATTTCTCCAATTTTATCAACACCTAAGGTGCAACAAAACTTGGTGTGTACCATTATTTAGGGATATCAGTTATAGGATTGAGACATTTCTGTGTAAATCTGAACTTGTGATTGCTGCTTGGAAGTTGTTATTTTGAAGAGATACCTAATGTAGGCTTTAGAATTAACACAGAGAAAATCAGAATTAGTCAAGGATTTTCCCTGTAATTTAAGATGCTGTGTATACAAAAAGACTGAGACTCAAGTCTTGGGTAGATCACCCAAGAGATGTGAATATTTCTGTGGCTGTGGTATGTGGTAGCATGTGACTTTAATATTATGTTGATCCATTTGGATTAACTCTCTACCCCTTTTTTAATTGTAATTGCAGTAGGCAGAATGTGGTTCTCCAGTTATCCTTTTCCTGTCTTTTGATCCAATTTACATATGTAGACATATACATACCAGTCAAGAATCCATAAAGAGTTCCAGCAGCATGAAACTTTTAGAAAGTTGGAAATAACTTTTGCCTTTTAGATGTGTGGTGAAAAGCATATTATTAACTCTATTGCAGTCTAATTTTAGGTGACTTTGGGAAAAAGACTAATAATTGCATTCCACTGTGCATTTGGCCCAAAACCAAGCATCTGAATTAATAAACAGACAGCAGCCATGTTTCACAACATAGACGTTTCTTCTTTCACCAGCTGAAGAAAGACATTGAAAGATCATGTCCTCTCTTTTTTTGACTCCATTGATTGAGCTATTTTGGAAGGACCATGTCCTAATTATTTAATTCGATAGATTAGGTGAATAGATGAATGTGCTCATATTCATGAAGTCAGTTTGGAAAATGGTTAAGTAGCAATCAACTTAGTAATCAACTATGGTTTAACTTGCTCACTTATGCTGACAAGAAGGGTATGATGGGAAATAAAAACTGAGTGGACAATATCTATTTGAATGTGATTATGAGTTTTCTAGGTCTTTTCTGGAAAAAGAGAGTCCCTTGTCACATATGTAAATACGAAACAGTGGCAAACTTTAGGAATAACACTGGACTGGTCTAGTGAGATACAGAAGCCAAGGACAACTGTTTGATGTGCTTGGGTGAACTTTGAGCTGATGAAGCCATGTGATTACAGACTCTGTGGTTCTCAGAACCCTAACCGTAAGCAGAATAGAATCTTGGTGCTGCACCTGAAGTCCCTATCACCATAAGTGGCCCCGATTAGAAAAGCATTGAGGCAGCCATGTTGGCACCCTGCCATGATCCTCTTGGCATACCCTTTCCAGTGTCGCTGGAGCTGTAGGTTCTGTGGCTCTCTGAACCCTAACCCTCACCCTAATGGGATTGTGGTGCTGCAGCTGATTTCCTAATCTCCATGGGTGTCTCAGATTTGAAAGGTGTAGAGGTAGCAGTATTGGTGCCCTGAAATAACATACTAGGCATGCGTTTTCCACCCCAGTGTCTCTGGGACTGTGGATGGAACTTTCTGGCTGTTGGAACCATATCCCTAACCATAAATAAGTCTGGGCACTGTACACAAGTTCCCTATCACCATGTGTGTTCCAGATTGGAAAGATGTGGGTGCAGCAATGTTGGTGTCCTTCCATGATCTTTTTTGCACACCTATTCCAGCCCCAGTGTCCCTGGGAGTTACAGGCTCTGTGATCCTCAGTAGAATACTTGATATATAGTTTTAACATTAATTTTCAAAAAACCAAATGGAGAAACACATCAATGTCCTTGACCCAATTCATGTTTTCCTCCTCCAATAAACACATAAAATATATAAATGTAGTTTCTGATCACATTCTGCTAATACATTCAGTAATGTGATTTTCCTCTCTTTCAAAAGAGTAATTACCTAAAACAGTTAACATTTTGAGACATGACTCATTTAAACATTTACAGATACTCTTCCGCATTGTTGGAGCTCAGTGAATATTTTGGAAGCACAAGGAATGGTTTTTGATATTCTTTATTTCTTTAAATGCCAAATATACAGAATAATATCAGTGTCCACACTGGAAGACATTCTTAAGCTCAATAAAATGTATTCATCATAACATGTCTTTCAATGTATTAGGCAGAAAAAAATAAGGTGCAAAATAGCCTCTTGTTCCAAATTCACTGGATTACAATGAAGTGTAAAGCTCTATTTAATTATGAATAACTCATTAGCTAAGCTATTTAAATTGAACTGATTTATACCAAGAAATGCTAGTGAGCTTCTAACTGAAACCAACCAAAAAAACCCCACAAATTTAAGAAAATCACAAAAAGGCACAAAAAACACCCAAACTACATAGATGTGGGCACCATGGTGGCTGAGCTGATCTTTTCTTGTGGCCAGAAAAAGTCTATAATCATGTCTATGCAACGTTAGAGCTGGTCTTGGGGTCCTCCCATAGGACAGATCACAATATGCAAGCACAGCTGTAGACATGCTGTGAATGTATTAACTAAAAGTGTTAGATGCTGTAAGTCTCTGTGTCCTGTAGGAAAGAAAATGAAAAGCACGCCAAGGAAATACCAAGGGAATGAAAGGGGAAATGAAAATTCTGGAGAACTGGTAGTTTTTCATGAAATCATCTTTTTAGACTAGTAAATAAAGATAGAACATGAGCCATCTGTATTGTTTTATGAATATTTAAAACTTATCACTTAGCAGTCACCATTTTTGCTCACAATATGATGAAAATTCATCTGCAATATTTGATAGTATTGTTCACATTGAAGATTTAGGGGTTTTTTTTGCTGATAAAAATTAGAATTTCAAAAGTGAATAAAAAAATCAATATTACACTCTAAAGCCATCTGTCTTTTGAATTTTCTCCTCCATTTTCAAAGATCTTGTCATGCACCTGATTTTGCAGCTATAGGCTTATACTCATTTTTCCTTCTTCTTCCCCTTTTATGGGTCATTGTTTCTTTTAATATCTTTTTGGCAGAGGTTTAAAAATTTAGTATTGTCACATTCAAGTATATTAAACTTCATTGACAAATAAAAATAAATTATATGGTAATTGTCCTTTTTTACTCTGAATACTATTCCACAAAATGTGTGTACTGTTACTGTTAATATTCTGTGTTAATATTTTTTATTATTTTAAAAGTCATTGATCAATTACTAGTCATACAACATTGAAAGCATCAAACAGTTGAGGCTAGAAGAGGAAACTGCGATTAGAGCTTTGTGAATTACAAAAGGAAAATTACATAAAGTAAAACTAATTAATATGTATTTACTAAAACATGGAGAAGGTACTGGAGATACAATAAAATAAAGGCTTGTAATAAATTTTACCATTTTGTATGCAATCCAGGTCATCATCTGAATGCATTTTGGGGAAAAAATTACATATTATCCTGTGATAATAGTATGCAGACACATACAAGCATACAAGTCTGTCTAACTAGTACATAGAATCACAGAACAGTTTGGACTGGAAAAGACCTTTAAAGGTTCTCTAGTTCAACTCCTCTGTAATGAGCAGGGACATCCTCAGCTAGATCAGGTTGCTTAGAGCCCTTTCTAACCTGACCTTGAATGTTTCCAAGGATTGGGAATCTAGCACCTCCCTGGGCAATCTGTTCTAGTGTTTCACCTCCCTCATACTAAAAAAACTTCTTTATATCTAAATTGACCCTCTTCCAGTTTAAAGCCATTACACCATTGCTACAGATCCTGCTAAAAGGTTTGTCTCTGTCTTTCTTGAAGGCTCCTTTCAGGTACTGGAGGGAATTTCTATAATGAATCTTCAAGACCTTCAATGACAATTATGAATAATTATCAATAAAAAGGGGAATAATGCTGCTTTATTATAGAACACTTTTAAGTGCTGGAAGGCTGCTATAAGGTCTCCCTGAAGCCTTCTCTTCTCCAGCCTGAACAACTCTCTCAGCCTGCCTTCCTAGGAGAGATGTTCCATTCTCCTGGTCATTACTGTAGCCTTCCTCTGTACTCAGGCAATAAGTGAGTTGGACATATTTCCTTGCTGATATAATTGTAGGGAGAAGGATTTTAAAATATGGTGTGTAGGGAGAGTGGATTTATACTTCAGATGGAGGATACCATGTAGAATAAAAGGCCTTCCAGTGGTAACCAGTTTCAACCAGTTTCTTGCACAGCTGTTTCTGGGTTGGTAGAGACAAATTTGATTTTAAGGCTCAGTGCAAGCTCGAGATGTACTTTATGCTTTTTTCTGCCACATTAAGGCCTTCTCAATTTAAGAAAGAATGTGGAGGACTCTATGTAGGCAGAATGTCAGCAAGGGTCTCAGACAGACACCATGTAGGAAGGAAATAAAGGAAATATTGTGTGACTGTAGAGGACTAAGGTTCATTAAAGAAAACAATTAAAGAAAATATTTTAATTTTTGTTAATTTAATAACAAGAAAAAGGAAAAGAGATATGTTTGGGTTTTTCACTTTTAAGATAAAAACTGAAATATGGTTCAAAACCTGAGATATCAGAACCTGGGATCCTTACATTAGTGTTCCATGATGTCAGAAGTGCTTTTACTTTTGCTGTTATTAAGTCACTCTGCCTTACCTTTTCAGGGTAGAATTGACTCAGATGAGTGTGGTGGAGCATAAAATGTAGTCTAACCAGGATCTATAACTCATAGACACAAGAGGAAGCATACGGGACCACTAAGCTGACAACAGTTTCTCATTGCATCATTTTTTTGTTTCAGCTTTTGGCAAAGGAATTTTCATCAAAAGCACATCTCATTTACTGAACAGAATGACCTGAGAGGTGGTACATTCAGGTGGTCTCTTTTGGAAGACACATTTATGCATTTGTTTTCTTTATCTTATGATCACTTTTGGGAGGATATCGCAGAGGAATGTTTGGTCTAGCTTATGAGACACAGTAGTTTTTTGATCTCTCTTGAATCAGATTAGAGTAAAAGCAAACAAATGTGGGCAATTTCTCTTTAAGTCTGTTCCAAGAATTTACCATTCCAATGGTTCACTTCTAGCATTATATAAACACTTTGATGGCTCGATTTCTTTTTAATTAAAGTTTAATTATCTTCCATTCAGTTGTTACAGATGAAAGTGCATATACAGGGTTTTTAGGATGTTCATATGAAAAGGTTTGAGGAGTGTACCCACATAGACGTTAAGGGGAATACTCAAAGAGTTGGAAAGCAATCTGTAAAACCAAAAAAAATAGGCAGTAGTGGCCAATTTGAGGATACAAGGAATATACTAAAGTTTGAGTAGAAATGAAAGACAAAAATGAAAATAAATAGTTAATGTTTTGAGAGAAGTACAAGTAATGTAATTCCAATGGTATGTTCCTGTGGACAGAGGTAAAATGCCCTCCAGAGAAAAAAAATATTTTTGAACTAGCGGAAGAAAATATTATCTTGGGTGCTATCTTTGAAGTGAAGAATTTGAAAGCAGTGCAAGAAAACAGAGGAAGAAACTAACAATATGGCAATAATGAAGACATCCTTACTGTTAACTCTTTTACTTTTTGTTTTTCTTACTTATTTTTTGCAGTCTTGTGGAGGAATGGCTAACAAATTTGGATAAGGTCTGCATAACCAGGATAAGAGATAGTAAGACTTCCTTTAAATAAGAACAATTTTTTATACTAAAAGAGATTACTGAGACCTTACTACCTGGAAACATAACTTGATGTCTTTGTAAACTATGATAATAAATATCAAAAGAGAGGAAACAAAATGTGCATGTTAAGCTAAACAGAAAGTAGGAAATTACATAGAATAAGCATTGGTTTAATGCTTGTCGAGTTTTGTTTGTTTTTTTTTTTATTGTAATATAAATACAATCAAGTTCAATAATAGTTTATGAATAGTGTGTTGACCAGGGGAATGTGGCATGAATATTATGCAGTAGTTATGATCAGTTTCCAAATTTTCAAATAAAGGAAAATTAAGTGAAATAAATGACTTCTAGCAATTATGCCTTCTAGAAACTGCATTACAATCAGCCAAGAGGAAAAGAAATGTCTGCTTTAACTGTTAATTGCAGGAAAGTTGCAAACTAGGTGTATAGATCCAAAGTTTGTTAATAAAGTACTTCCAGTAATGATAGGAGAATTATAAAAAATAGGAATTGAAAAATCTTAAGTTAAAGTATCATATTTTTCAAAGTGGAACAAAAGTAGAGTAAAGCTAAGAAGCTGTGTGGCCCAAATCAACACCAAGCACCTTCCTGGGTAATACAGGCATCCTGGGAACATGACTGTCTACCAGAATTGATCAGTCCTGCTTCCTAATCCAGCAATTGGTTTGAGCACAACATGGCACAACAAAGCTATAGCACCCCCTATTCCAAAACAATCCTTTTAATGCAAATTTTTGGTTCTTGGATTCATACAGTAACACACAGAATAAATGGGTCATGAGGGAGGGTGAGGTGGCTTGCAAAGCCCCATGGTGCCTGGGACAGAAAACAGCCACTATCAACAAATACATCCTCTGCATAATGAACCAGGAAGGAAAATAACTGTATTAGATAGCAGAGAGTGTTGACACAGGAAAAAATTCATTTATTGACTTGGGAAAACTCAATGTCTGGGGACATTGCTATCATTGGAGGACTTTGAATTCTTTAAAGTATTGGGGAAGAAAGAACCACAACTAACTTTTGCAGGATATTTTCTTACTATGGAAAGACAGCGGGTTTAGTTACGTCCCCTAAATCTACACCATTTTTCCCTAAAAATTCCTGAGTAAATCCTGTATTGAAATAGCTTATAATTTCATTTAATTTGCTTCTGTTCCTACTCCTAAAATGCTATTCTCGGTCTCTGCCTTTTCCATAATGCTTACTTTATAATCTGCTTCAGGAAGACACTGTTTTGTAACAAGGAGAAATTGTATACTGGGAGTCAGATTTGGACCCCAATGAAGAAGAATAAACATTGTTTATAGAAAAACGAAATAGAAGGCTACTTCCATCATGCGTCACAGCACAGATCATTGAATACCTAAACACCCTGTAACATGGTTTTGAGAAAAAGTAGTATTTGGGGCACAAGAAAGGGCTAGAGAATGAAACTATATTAAAGAGGAAACTCAGAGATTTGGTAACTGAATTTCAGGTATTCTATTTGCAGCTAATCTTTGGTAGAAGCTTAGATTAAGTCAAATGATGCCATTCCTTTCAAAAGAAGATTACTTACTTTAGAGTTTCTCTCCAAATCATACTTAGAAACTGTTGTTATCCTGTTGATGCTATCATTTACCTGGTGTGCATGCAGAAATATTGCCCTATTTGATTTCAGAAAATTTGGTCAGTGAGATAAAGCTACAACAGTTGTCTAAACAAAGCAACTGTCAGCTCATACCACAAGCCCCTTCTAAATAAAGAGCTGCTCCAAATTTGTTTTCTTTAATGAACTCAAACCTTTCCACTGTCATTATTTATTCTTTCTAAAAACACTGGAAAATGCAATACATTACTCAACTGTGACCTAACATGTCCTAAGGTGCATATTTTATTGATGTAAATAAATGAGATTCTAGTCTACCAAAATGCTGGTGTTTTGATTTAATAGAAACATTGTTTACCTTAAAAGTTGTCATTAGCGCAATGATTATTTTCCCTGGAGGCTTGGAGGATAATCTGGAGGACCACTGCTTAGTATCTGCAGATTCATTGAGCAGTTAAACTGTTAGATTATGGAGTATAAGGAGGAAATAGTTAAAATGTTTGCTGCCTTCTGTGGTTTACTACAATATATATTTTTTTCTTACACTGAAGGATGGACGTCTGAAAGTGCATTGGTTTCATATTTGCATAAATGAAAAACTGGTTTGATAAAATTACAGCGCTAAACTCCATTATTACTAGGTATGAAATTTAAATTAACCAGACACTGGGAATTTGACATTATTCTAAACTAAACTAAAATAAAAATGCATAGATTACAATGCTCAGAGCTAGAAGAACTGTTGTGGATTCTTTCTTGTGTTTTTGATGTAAGCTGTCCCTCTGCTTTTCTTCCTGGTTGTCAATCTTGGAAACCAATACACATCTAAATTCTATTTCCCCTCTTTCTGCCTTTAGGTGGTATCCAGTTTTATCAACAGGAATTCATTTTAAAAAGGTCAGTGACTTAATGAAATAGTTTTCAATGTTTATAACCATACCTTCCTTTGAAAAATAGGTTTACCTTAACTAGGTATTCATAAATACAAATTAACTGGAAATATTAAATGCCATAACATTTCATGAGGAAAAGAAATGAAAAATGTGCTGTCACTGCTCTGGGGGAAAAAAAAAAAAAAAAGAAAAAGAAAAAAAGGGTGAATATGCTGAATCTATAAGAAGGAAAACCCAAAAACATTTATGAGTCTTATCCAAGGAGCCTAGGTGACTTCTAGTGATTGATCCTCCCTGTGGTTGTTGGAAGCTAAACAGGTGGGACAAATTTTGACAGAAGTTCCCTTTCTCTTTAAAAGACACACCACATAATTTTTAAGGCTACTAATTCTATAATATTTGAGTTAAATATTAAAAAAGTCTATGACACCATCAGTTTTCTCCATGGTTAAATCCACCTTGGAAAGAATTGCAGGCAACACTGGGCTTCTAGCAAAGACATAAAGACTTAAAGGGGAGTTGATTTCTGAAAGTTTTACCCATTCAAAAGTGGAAAGCCTACCGTCCATGGCTGTTTCATTGTTTTTTGGGGGTTAGATAGGAAATAAACATATAGGCTATTCGAGCTATCTGTCAATGAGAAAACAAATGAAATAAACAGAGGAAAAACTCTTTTTGCTCGTTGTCTCTTGTCCTGTTAATGTACATCACTGAAAAGAATCTGGCTCTATCCTCTCTGCAACTGTCATTCAGTTTTTTATGTACATTAATAAGGTCCCCCTGAGCCTTTTCTTGTCTGGGCTAAACAGTCCCAGTTCTCTCCATCACCAGGTGAGACTGATTGACAGGTAATTCCCTGGGTCCTTCCTCTTACTCTTCTTGAAAACAGGAGTTTGCTTTCCTCCAGTCTGTGGGCACTTCTTCCTATTGCCATGATCAATCAAAGGTTATTGAGAATGGACTGGAAATGAGATTTGTCAGCTCCTTTAGCAGTTGTGGGAGAATACATCAGGGCCCGTGTACTTATGTATGTCCAGTTTGCTTAAGTACTACCTGATCAAGGGTGTATCTTCCGTGCTACAGCGTATCCCTCTGGTTTCTGGGATTTGTGGTTCCTGAAGGCTGGACTTGATAGTACAGACTAAAAAAAGGTATTCAATATTTCAGCCACATATTCACCTCTGTCTGTCCCATGATGGCCTGGCTACCTCAGGAGATATTCACACTCTGAATGAACTCAGGGAGAACCATTTACTCCACCAGCTGAGCCATGCAAATGACACAGCTGTTTATGTAAAGCAAAGACTAACCTCTGGTCCCCTTTGTGTTGAGATAAGTCGGCTTTTTTTCAACAGCTGTGGTCCGTCACACATGGAGTTATTCTCTGAGCTTCACAGGCACATCAACTTTGCCCACCTCCGCTGAACCGTGTTCAATTTTTGGAGTTTATTGGTCAGTCACAAAAGAAGGAACCAGTTTCTATTAATTTGTAACATAGAAGGAAATTTTTACTAGATTACAGGCTTAAAAATTGACAGATTACATACATTAAAAAAAAAAAGAAAGAAAAATAAAAAATTTGAAATTATCAGTAAAGGCTCTGGTATTTTGAAACTTTATGCTTGTGGAGTAAAAGCTGCTCCATGAAAATTCTTTATTTCACTTATGTGATTAAAGTACTAAGAATTAGTTACCACAGTAACCGAACAAGACAACAGACATTTCTACTGACTTTACCTAAAATGTGAAATCATTGTTATTGCACAGCAGTTGCTGAGATACACACCTAATTTGCAGGTGACACAAAATGCTTTCAACAAATGTACTACTCCGAAGTTTATGGTACAACTCAGATACGGATTTCAAACGAGAGAAATGGATGGAAAACATGCACAGATTAGAGGCGAAATGCTTATTTAATTAAATCATCGTTACAAATACACACACACACACACACACAGAAAAGGGGGAAAAAAGCCAACACAACCCTGAAAAACCTCCAACACCAAAACCAACCAACAAAACAAAAACTGCATAGAAAAAACAAATGTAATTTGTACTCAAATTGAGAAAGGAGTTTCTATGAATGTAAGATCTGATCACAGCAGCAAGTAGGGAGATAACTAACTGTGAAACTTGTGCCATTCTGTGGCATTCAATTGCATAAATTTAGTAAATCTCCTTAGATAGTTTTAATTATTTTGACCCTAGGTCAAGAAAGAGGAATTAGATAATTGATCCTGTGCTCATTTCCAGCTTGATTAATCTACTGACTAAAGCTGCCATACAGCTGCATCACCATATAGGCTGGGAGAGCTACAATGGTAGAAGCTGAGCCTGATGAAGTAAATTTCTCTCTTACACTTCTGTTATTGCTCAACCTAGAGAATTAGGCATAATTGGACCTCTGAATATAATTAAGCAAGGAGATTTAAGTGTATCATATAGATTCAGTAATTTTCCATACATTTTTTTTTTTACCTGGCCAGAATAATTACCATATTTCCCCATCATATGGAAGCAAGTCAAGTCTAAATTGATTTGGGTGTAGAAAATGGTCTTCCTACAGAAGACTGAGTACTGCTGGCTTTGACTTACTGTCTGTTGCCAACAATATTGTTATGTTTGTCACCCCATTTTGCATAGTTAAATTTCTGTTTTCACTTGGCCGTACAGCTAAGATTGTGGAACAAATATATTGCCATAAGTCTCACTTTTGGCTTTGACACTACCAGCTCAAATAGTGTTTGTTTTTTTAATCATGCTGTCTAAAACAATTGGTTTTGGGATTTCTAAATGGTAATTGAAACACATCAAGGTTGGATGCCAAGGCTGCTAAAGGACTCTCTTAAAGTTACGGTTGATTAATCAGTATGTTCCCAAAACAGGCTTAAAATTCCACTGGATTTTTCACCTTTTAATGTTGTAAACAATATAAGTTGATATAATATATTTGATTCTTCCTTATAAATTGCTGAAACTATTTTAGATTTCTAAATAAATTCTGCTTTACAATGCATTTCTTAGTCTAGGGAAAAATTTAAGGCTTTTCCAGATCACGGGAGACAAAAGCTGATCATTAAAGATCAGGAAAAAGCTTATTAAATGGCAAAACCAATCCATATTTTCTTAGATATAGCTAACTCTTTCCAGCGTGAAAACGAAACAAATTATTATTCTGCAGAAATATTTTTTTCCTGCTTACCTAGTTCTCTTTCAATTCATAACCTGTAAAATATATACTCTAATCTTAAAAAGACATCTCATCAACTTTATGCAACTGCATGACTAACATGATTTGGACTCCTGTGTTTAGAGTAAAATAAGTGCTAAAAATTCTGGACTTAAGTTTAGTAATAGATGTGAGAAAGTAACATTCTTCTGGTTGTGATAAAATGGGAGAGTTTTGAAAAATAAATAAGTTGATGAAAAAATGCATAGCTAGCTGCAGATTGATTGTATGATTTAATTTTTCAAAAATTAAAATTTAAAAAAAATATATAAATTCAGTTAACCCCTGCTTTAGAGGGATTACAACACTGATGCTTGTTTCTAACTTCCTTAGAATATATCTCACACATAATTTTATTACATACATCCAAATTATAAAAAGGACATTCAGAAAATATTTCTAATGTAACTGTTCCTCTTGTTGTTTTTCATGTAAGAATCATGTTTGGTTCTCAGTGAGGATTTATGCATTGGTAAAGCAAGGTTGTATAGTAAGTATCACCTTATCACCTTTTGGACTATCCAGCTGTTAGTCCAAAATTTAGTGGCAAAAATTTCCCCAAGGTTTTACATCATATGTCATAGTCTGATGCAGATGTCTCAGATACTTAAGTGTCTCAGATGGAACTAACTGCCTCTGTTTAGGCTCTTGAAATCCCTCCTGACAAATCACAACAGATGAAATCTTAGCTGCAATGTGTGAGTTCAGGATTCACTGCATAACTAAATATCTCTAAACAATTAGAGTATGTAACCTCGAACGGGAAGAAAGGTGTCCAATTCTTCTCAGAGGAAAAAGAGTTTTAAAAATGAGAAATAGGACAACAGATGGGAATTTGGACCAGGTGATAGGAAAGAATAAAAGATTCTGGGGCAGGAGCCAAAAATCATCTACTGGTTATTAATATTGTTAGATATGGAATTCAACACAAGCATACTTATTTCTTCTCCAAATGTTATAATTAGGAATGAATTAGAGAGATCTTTGGCAGAGAAGACAAAAAACTTGGCAGAGGAAAGGATTAAGATAGAAACTAAAGATCTCTCAATTTCTTTCTTCTATTTTCCAAAAATACTATTTTAATTTTGAGGATTTTTTTTTTGGTGAGGTTTTTTTATTACTTTTTTCTTTTTAAATTTTCTGACAGGATTTATCCTACATTGCTAAATTCCATTTTTTTCTATATGTCTATTGAGATAGTAGTTCATATTTTATATCATAAATATGGTCTGTAAGGGTTATTTTACAAAAGATTCTAGTATTTCCTGAGTCTCAGCCATGTGTTTTGTACACAGCTCCTGCCCAGAGGAGTCTAGAGACTGTCTGGGCTCAGACAAAACAATTTGAAGATCAAAGTAAAAGACCTGATTGCAGCAGAAGCCTGGGGGTCTGGAAGAATTTGTCAGCATCAGTAATGCAAATGTCCGGGGGCTGATTTGAAGACAAAAGAAGAAAAGGTTTATAAAGATATAGATGTAGTTTACTCACCAAGAAAAAAAAGCAAAGGATAGAAAAAGCATTTTACAGTGTGCCAGCCCTACTGATTATCTTATATTTGCAACAAACCCATTGATTCCCAACAGTCTTCCATCAGCTGAGGTGTTTAGCTGCATGATTGTTGAATTTTTCACCATTACATTTTCCATCGTGTGAAAAAACAGTTCTTTATTCTTCAGTTCTTCTTTGAAATCTCTTAAAAATGTTTATAGAAACCTTGACCACCTGTAGATAGAGGTGTGATAATGATTAATGTAGTGCTCAGACCATGGCCTCTGTACTGCCTATAACATTCTTGCTATGATCATGTGGTCTGCACATCTGGTTTCAGTAGCAATAGGTTGGCTCAACCTCTATAAGGCAATAATTTGTCATCTTTCTTTAAAAAGAAAAAAGTAGGCTCATTAATTCATGACATGGCCTATCAGGTTTTCTATGACACAAAAAAACCTGTGATAAAAGTCAAACCAGACTAAAAGCAAAATATTTTGGGTGTGGACTTCTGTCCAGAAGAGGAAGTAACAGGTAGTATTTAAAAAAACCTAAAATATCAGCAGATCAAAAGAATAAAGCTGATTATTTTACTGGAAAATAATAGGAGGATGATTTTTTTTAAGATTTTTTTTTAAGAGCAGAGGTAGAACAGAAGAGTGGCAATAAAATTTCACAGATGCTTTTTGATATATTCCTGTTTCTTATACCAATTGTTTCCCAACGTATAAAATATTTCAGGGGCAAAGATGAATCACAATAGCATGACTGTCATTCAATGAGACAAAAGAAAAAGGAAAGGGAAAGTTTGGGAAAGGAAGGTTTGGGAAGGGAAGGAAAGGTTTGGGAAGGAAAGGTTTGGGAAGGGAAGGGAAGGTTTGGGAAGGGAAGGTTTGGGAAGGGAAGGTTTGGGAAGGTTTGGGAAGGTTTGGGAAGGTTTGGGAAGGGAAGGGAAGGGAAGGTTTGGGAAGGGAAGGGAAGGGAAGGGAAGGGAAGGGAAGGGAAGAAAAAGAAATTCAGAAGCTGAGTGATATATAGGAAACAAGAAGTACAGAAATAGATTTTTTACTAGAATAGTAGTTGCAACAAATACAATAAGTGATGTCTGTTCATGTATCTTTTCTTGCTGTTGTCTGTAACATCATACAGATTAGGTTATTATAAGCCATGGTTAATAAAATCAAAATTGAATCTGAAAAAATGGGGTACATGGGAATAGATATTATTAACTCTACTTCTATGCATCACTTTTGGTCCAGACATGTCAAAGCAATTTAAAAAGCTGAAAAACATCAAGAATTCAATTATACATATGGTAATTTAACTCTCAGTGCAGGGAAGTAATTTGCCCGAGATCAGTTTATAATCCAATATACAAATGGCAAGTCAAACTTAGGTGTCTCAATCTTCCTCTATGGGCATATGATCACATATCTTGGATTATTAGCTAGACTGCAAAATCATCCTGTGCCAATTAGTATCTTCTAAGGGATGATCTGTCATCTGATTCCTGTTTGGGAAAAGATCATGCCAGGTGGCTTTGTATAATTGACTAATGTAAATCTATATTGAAGTAGCTGCACAAGGTGCATGTATTTTGCCGCCATTGTTTAATGACTTCATTCTCTGAAAACACTTACAGAACAGTTCAAGCAAAGAAACAAGCTGACTCTTCCACATGAAACTTTACCAATAGAATCCTAGTAGATTTTTTTAAATGATTTTACAAAAACACTCATACAGGTTAAAAATGTCCTCACACAAATTCAGTACACAGAAATTAAATTGTACTGTATAACAGAGAGGTCACAATGCAGTAGTTTTTAAGGGTTTTTTGCCATTGCGAATATGTGCTCAGGTATAGCCGTACTTACCTGAGGTTTCATAGGTACCAGCTAAAGGACCTGGATGCCAAAATAGTCAGCTTATTTGAACAGAGGCTTTTAGATCACTGTGGGAGTACTCATCTTTTGCGCTGGAAAGCCAGTGCTGCCAAGAGATAACTGAAAAAAATCATTTGTCCTTTTCAGTTTATAAATTTGTCTAGCAATGGCTCCAAGACCTTCACGTGTTATGCAAAATAATAATTCTGGATCAAACTAATAGTAAAATTTTCATTTAAAGGTAGTAGATTTATACAAAGATTAGCCTCTTCTCCCAGGCAAAGACAAGACCCTCAAGCTGCAGCAGGAAGGGTTCAGGTTGGACATCAGGAAGAATTCTTCATTCAAAGGGTGGTCAAGCACTGGAACAGACTGTGCAGAGAAATGGTTGAGTCACCACCCTGGAAGTATTCACGAAAAAACTAGATGTAACACTTAGTGCTATGGTTCAGTTTAAGATATTGTTCAGTCAAAGGGCTGGACTTGATGATCTTGGAGCCTTTTACAACCTTAATAATCCTATGATTCTTTTCTACGATTATTGGCAATGTGTCTAGCACGTCATTTGGATTAAATTCTTCTCTCAGTTGTACTACTGCAACTGTGATTCTATCGATTTCAACCCAATTGACTTATATCAGATATCATATGAAAACGGGAGATTTCCTCCACCCTTAGTGTGGGGAGGCTTTCTCAACCCTTAGTGTATGATTTGTCTGTCAGTGCCCCAGGAAAACCAAGACCATTGTGCCCAACCAGTCTGTCCTGTTGTTGGGACTGATTGGTCCTGCTGGAGGGTGGTTTGACTGACATGGGGACATACATCAACAACATAAGGGAGACCCATCACCAGGTCTTCCCATTTTATTTGAGGGTGTTTCCCCCTGCTGGCAACTGCTGATGCTTTTGAAGGATTCACACTGACAGTTTACGGGATAACACTCTATTAATATAAAATTGTGAGAGGTTAGAGTTGGAGGATTGCTGGTGATGGTATCTGACTGCAAAAACTTATTCAAAGCAATACACAGACAGGCTCTAATCCTAATAAAAGTATTCAGCATTTGTAGAGTGTAGTTCTTACCCAATATGCATCCCTAAGTGGGTGGGGGAAGGAAAAATTCAGCCTGTTGACTGATCTTAGCAGTTACAATGGAGTCTTCCCTAAATTTTCCCCCATTCTTGACTTACTTTTATACCATTTCTTTATATTTAGGTGCAGCTTGAATGACTTTAGTCATAAATGCCTTTGTTCTGATTAGTGCAAAATTCTCTCACTTTACTTTTAAAGGTACAGTCAAAAAGATATAAAGCTCATGCCCAGTGAGGAGTTGTCTAACCTTGGAGGTGAGTAACTTTGAGATGGAGGTGTGAGTCAATATTGCAATGAGGCTTTAATGAACCAAGTTCATCCGAGGAGAGAGATTTTGCCACAGTTGTTGGCTCAGCAGCAGGACATCTTCTCCCATATTCCTTGGGTGACAGATGCTATGCGGTTTTATCATTTGCAAAGTACCATAGAGTTCTCCTCCTTGCAAGGATTTCTGCAGAGCCTGGTTGTGGGGTCTCCACTCTGCTCCACCCTCCATTCCATCCTCCTTAGGAGGTGCTTCCTATCATGTGGGGAATCATTGTGGACCTGCCAACTGCATTCCATCCAGGGAATAGCAGCTGCATTTTACCCTATAATTTCTATACTATTATAACTTCTGCTAGGATGTAAATATAACTTCTCAGTTTCCTCTAATTTTTACCCCCAGCCATCTTCCTACCTGAATTGACTGTTAGACTCAGGTTCATACCTTGTTAAAAATCTATTTACACCCTTTTATGTATTACCACGAAATTGCCACTAGAAATCTGATGCAGTGTAATTTATAAACTGAAATGTCAGAAAAGAGAAGCATGACAGTTAAAGAAACTAAAAAAAGACAGTGTTACTATTTGAATGGAAAAGAGACATAACCTTAATTTAATTACACTTCCCTCTAAAAGATCAGAATGTACCTGACCAATGTAGAAACCATTATACTCATGTGCCAGCAAGGAGGTCAAAGAAAGTCTGCAACTCATGAAGCAGAAATGAATGTAATAGTGGTTAATTATGCACCTTTTCTGAGTCTCTCAGAAGAATTTTGTGGTATTTTTGTTTTGTCTAATGTACAAGATATAAAGTGCAGATGTGTTTACATTTCCTTTCAAATGCTGTTTTATGCAGCAAAAAAAAAGATTTTTTTTTTTGCCTTTGCACACACTGCTTGCTTACATTTCTGATAACTGAGCACCCATGTTCTCAACCCTTGTTCTTCTTGCAGTTGTCATATGGCACACTTGTTCAGTGGCCCAGAAAATCCACTACCATGTGTTATACAAGAGAAATGTTAATGGGAAGAACCATAGATTTTAAAGTAACTGAATGTCTGTTTGGAAAATGGTGTTTAATCAGGAGAATGGGAACTGTTGAATTCTGCAGTTGGCTTCTCTGGGCTACGAGGCCATGAAAATCTGCACAAGAGCAGTGCTGGAGGTCTCTGCTATTTTTACCTGGAGTGAACAGAACACATGGCCTTTCTTTTTTAGAAAATGCCACTTTTGTGATGTGCTCCAGTTATTATTGCACATCTCCAAGGTGACTTTTAATGCAGTGTCTCACAGAGCCAGGTTATGCACTGAAAAGAGGAGCTTCTTACAATGTGCTTAATGATTGGGGCAGTATTTTCTCGCCTGATGGGCAAGGCTACATGCAGTTGTTTTTAACCTACAGCCATAAAATGAGAAATCTTCTGTAACAGAACTCGTGATATGTGTGAATCTGGTTAGCAGAAACACTTTTCTCTCTTATTTTTGCACTCAGGATGAAAACTAAAATATGAGCTAATAAAACCTAGCTCAACTAGAAAATCTGAGGACGGATTTAGGTCAGGAATCAGGATTCATCACCTCAGAGTTTGCAGTTCAGCAAAGTCTGAAGTTTTAACTCAGATACAGATTTAGCCAAGTTTAAGTGTTGCTTTGATAAATGTATAATAGCTAAGACACTAAGTAATGGATGTGGGGCTATTTTTTTATTATTTGTCTACTCTTGGGTTTGTGTATAGCACTCTAGAAATAGAAGATACCTGAAATATATGCATTTCACTTAGACATAATACTGAAAAAAATAACCATAAAATAATGTCGTGCTGTCTGGATTGACTCTTATAATTTTTTATTTATTTTTCCTTCTATTTCCAGAGCACTAAAGGGTTTATACTTCTTAAGTTGTCATGTTATACAGCATTTTCACATTGGTGTACTAAAATAGCCTACATTCCAGATGAGGTGAGGCAGTTTTTTAAGAAAAGGATGTTTTGGTCCAGCAAGTAAATAAGAAATGTAGATTTAGTGACCTCAAGAGGCTGGAATTCACTCATTTCACTGGAATCCCTAACCATTTTCTCCACTGACCCCCTCTAATCCTCCCCCCTAGCATTAGACCCTGCTTCTTGGACCCAACAGACAGTATGGGTGCATGTAGTTGCGGATTAGTTAGTAGGAGATAGATCATCAAGTCATTACGAAAGGATTAGTAGGGGAGGAGAAAAATAAACAATAAAATCCCAGAATCTACTAAGTTGTGATTCTTTCCATCAGTAGATTCCAAAATAATTTACGACTTGGAGACATATGGGAAAATCGATGAAGGACTACTACTAATCGCCTTTTCTATACTTTGGTCTGTTGCTTCCTTTATTGGCTTGCTAATAGCTCATTAGGAATAGAAAATGAAGAAAAAACAGACAAATGTCTGAAGAATGAAAGAGAAAAGGAGATTCCAGAGGAAAAAATATGACTTCAGATGTTTACAGTAAACTCCTATAAAATGTGCAGCAGTGTCTTAGGTCAGCAGTGAAACTCTTCTTAAACCATACAAAAGAAACAAGTTTCAGGAAAGTAAGTGGGAAATAAAAATTTCCACTATGTGGAAAACAGCTAAAAGTGTATTTGTAATAACCAAAGCACTAGTGGAATCTTGGACAAGAAAAGTAAGGGGAAGTCTCTGAAATGAGAATAATATCAAAGTTTACTGTAAAAAAAGACAATGTTTATTTAATTTAGCTTCTTTTCTTCTCTGAAAATATCAAATTTAATGATCTTTAAAGAAAAATTTAGAAGGGATTTCTGTTCTGTCACTAATGACTCATTACTTATAGGTTTTGTCATTAGTAGGCAAACAAAAGTTAGGGTATAAGGGAAATTTTGTTAACAGCCAGACATTCCAGTTTCACTATTAATCATTAACACAATATTTATGTGCTTTGAGTCCTGTGAACAGTTATTGCCTTTCAGTCATTAGGAGGAACTGACTGCTTAGGACTCCCTTTTGACTTCAGTGGACAGCAGGATACACAGTCAGGCTAACAACATTCAAATTCATCACAGACATACCAAAGACAAACAGATCCCCTTGAAACTGTGGCAACACTACAAGTAGTGAAATTTCTTTTATGAATTAGGAAAGAAGAACAACTCCCAGCTAACAAAAAATAGGACATTGGTGGCATATCAAGCCTAAACTGTCAATAAAGAAATGGTATCTGTGTTGTAAACCATCAAAAGCTACTAGTCTAGATGCTGCCAAAAGCCTAAACTTATTTAACCTATTGTTAAAGAGTTTTTAGGTACCTAGAGAACATAATAAAAATAATTGAATGTGTTGATTTTTGTAAGTGGATTTTTGTCGACTGCCAACCAAAGTATCTTAGTGTGTATTCTGCATCCTGCAGAATAAAATACAATAATAAACAATAAAAAATTGAAGTAATACAAAATGAAATAACAATAATTTTAAAAAGTACAAACCCCAAGGTTTTCACATATACTAAAAAGGAATTTTAAATTTTGAAAAATATTTAGAATCAGTAATTTCTTTAATTTGTAATGGTAATGAATGCCATTTCAATTCCCTGTTTTGCTCAACTTACTGGAAAAAGGACTGTGGAAAAAAAATCTAGCCTAGATGAATGATCCCAGCTAATAGTAAACCAAGTGGTTTTCCTGTGTGTGGCAAATTACACATGAAACCAAAAAACTGCTTTCAGGCTAATGTTCACTGCTGCTTGCTAACCCTGTAAAATACATGATCCTGGGATAAGGGACCATTTCACACTTCTGTGTTTGCACAGAGCAAAAGAGTTTGGCTGAAGGTTGATGTTAAGACAGTGCAAATAAGAAGTCCCACAGCTATTACTATCTGTTGTGTTTACTCTGTGAACAGTGAACTTAGTTGATGCCATTAGTTCAGAACTTGTAAGAATACAAAGTTGAATTTTGCTGCCAGCAAGTTAGAAAATGGGAGATTGGTGTTAGAGAGAAAGGGACCTGGAAAAATGATTATTTTGGCTTCTGTTGAATTGTTGATAGGTGGAAACTTTGGTATCTTGGCATGCTTCCAAAAATATCTATAACCCAATGTCTCTTCTTTGATGGTACAGGATTTTGCAGATATCTGATATAAGGCAGAGAGAGTGGGGAGTAAAACGACCATCATTTTAGTCTCCTTAGGCCTCTGCATTTTCAATAACTTCCTACACTGCCTGCTGTCATATCAGATCTGATAGATCATCCAGGTGTCTGTGGATAATAAAGAAAAGAAATTTAATAGGAAAATGGTCAATGTTTCTGTCTTTCCTCCAAAGACAGCCTTCTAGGAGTCTATTAAACATACAAAAATGGTTATTAGTTCTTCAACAATCAGTCTAAATATCTGGGGCACTACACAGCACAGGCAACCAGCTCTATAAAGTTGTTCTTAACTGATGTAATCCTGCTCAAATCACTGAAATGATTTTAATTTCTTCGGTTTCCTCTTCTGAACTTCACAGGAGTAAAGTGAGGCTTAGGTTGTTTATCAGCTTCAAGGTGCACAGATATTACAGAAGAAGAGGATAGTTAGTCCTGTTGGGACTCAATTAGCCTTGCAATTATGTAAAGGATGTTTTGCCACAAAATATTCGTCAATATTTGCAGAACTTTTGTCTGCTACTTCTATCCAAACCATTTCATTTGTTCTAACTAACCTCATAGGTCTTACAGCCAAAAGAACCAAACACTTGTTTTTCCTTATCTAACCTTCCTTTTCTTTATATTTTGGTACATTTTCCAAATTTCTTTCTACAGAGAAAACAAAGGCTCAAGTGCTAAGGGAGATACTTCACACATCTCTTAAATTCAGTCCCAAATCTGAGGCTCTGCATTTTGTTACCAAACCAATATATGTTTTATTCTGCCAGAACCAGTATTTTATGAGCAAAGATTTAGTTTGAAATATGTTCCGTGTTAAAAAGAAGGTTTACTGTGAGTCAATCAAGTGATGTGTGACATATATGAGATTGGTCTAGTTAATCTAATGATTTGATCTCTATCAAATAACAAAGCAATAATGAATATTTCAGGATATAATAGTATTCTGATCATCATATGGTTCATCAAGAATTAATGTCATATTTACTTACAGTCATAGAATTGTAGGGTCTTTAAGGTTGGAACAGACCTGTAAGATCATCATGTTCAACTGTTGACATGGCACTGCCATACCCGTGCGTACCATGTGCGTTACACACTGCCAGGTGTGTAACACACCTGGGGATATGGTGCTGCACTGTACCATATTCCCAGGTGCCACATCCACAAGTTTTATGAACACTTCCAGGGATGGTGGCTCAACCACTTCCCTGGGCAATCTGTTCCAATGCTCTGTTCAAGGGCAACAACTGTTTCAGTGTAAAACCTTTTCCTAGTATCCAGTCTAAAACTCCCCTGGTTCATCTTGTCGTCCTCTCACTTGTTACTTATATAAATCAACTGTTTCAATGTTGGTTTTTATGCAAGATTGGTATAATGCTACATTCTGATATAAGTTTAAGAAACCTACAGAAATTAACCTTCCTACATAAGGCTGGAGAAACATTTAGAAAATGAACAGAAAAATAAAATTCACATGAAGGAGATATAAGAAACAGCGTTCCTTCAAGCTCTTCTGAAAAGTCCCACTATTGGACACTGGTTTTTGAAGGGTATCGATATATAAACAGAGTTTAATTTATTAACGTCAAGTTTAATTTCTCCACCCTTCACTTTTCCAATTGAATTTCTGAAAAACTAAATTATCCTACATGTCAATACCATAGTTTCACAAATTATCTCTCCTGTGGCTGCTAAAACCCCCAAAATATCTAAGTCCCACAAGTATCATAAATCCTCTATTTTAACTCTACCTTTAGACATTTATCCAGAGAATGATTTTTTCTACACATCTTGCATGAGAACTCCTTGTTATTCTTTTCAAAATTAGTCTGCTACTTACCAACTGTATATAGAAAATCTACCAAAAAAAAAAAAAAAAAGAAAAAGTCTGTCACTAGATATTACTGCTGTTTAGCCAGCCTCCCTTCTGTTTTCTATGGACCAATTCAAATGTGATATTAATCATCTAGGTATCTTTGTGTCTACAAAGGCAGACAGTTCATTGCTGTAAGTACCTGTTAATGTCATTCTTGCCTGGTGACCTTTCAGTAACATGAAGATAAATAAAATGTCTGAAAAATTTTTCTTTGGAGTCCTTTTATTATATCAACTGCACACCCACAATCATATCTTTGGTGTTTATTTTTAGCATTGCTAAGCATATCATAATTGTTAACAGTAATGTTTTACTGCAGAGAGACTTTATGAAAATAAAGCAAAAGCAAGCCTCAGCTTTACATGAAACAAAAAATAATGATTTTGAAGAGGAAGATATTCTAGCCAAAAATTTTTAATAAATGATTGTAAATCCTTTGCTGGAATTACTTTATGCTTTGTGATTTACATCACAAAAACTAAAAATGTGAGCGACATTGATACACACCATATTTTCTTGAGGAACTTTTCCTCCAACTTATGCACAGTTCTGGACATATGTTAGAGAAGTAAACTTCACCATGTCCCTTGAAAATAGGATAGCTTCATGGTAAGCTTTACTTTCCTTCTGTTTACAAGGAAGTTCATATACACAGTAAGAAACATTCATCCACTCAGGAAGTTCCTTCAAGTACAAGGACCTTGTGCCTTAGCAAGGTCTCAAGCTTTTAATAGAATATTTCCATCACAAGCTTGACCTGTATCACATGGCTTTTGTTTTTTATTTTTAATATAAATCTTATTGCTGTATTTTTTCGAACTAAGCATAGAAAATGGTAAAGATTAAAGATTAATTTTACTGTTATCTGTTTCCAGATTTTGTCATGGAAGTTCTCTTCACAAAAAGACTAGGTCCAGACTTAGTCTACAAATATATGCTTAAAATTAAGTGCTGGGTTAATTTCACTAAAGGTAATAAATAGGAATATCAAGATACTTGGGTAAGAACAAAGAAAAATGCCATGCAGTTTCTAAGTGTAAAAGAGAAAAGGTGGGTACAGTTAACCCAATACATTGTCTTTGGGTGTAAAGATGGCTTAAGAAGGAAGCTCCTAGCTTCAGTCAGCAGAGAGACATTACTAAGCTAAGATTTGCAACCCTTTAAGTTTTTCTAAAAAACACTTTGTCAAGGTGCACTGTAAACAACAAATTTATGGATTTTAAATATGTGCTAATGCACAGACTATTTTAAACTTGCATCATTTTTCTGTAGTTTTTGCTTAAAGAGCTTTATCACCACAACTGTAAGGTCAGGGGCATTTCATTTGTATTGCAGGAGCATGAAAAAAAATGGCTAGGGTGTATGGAATGGGAGTTTGTTAAACTGGCTTTGCCACCAACCAAAACAAAGATAACATATCAGTCTCAGAAGAATACAATGTGGATTGATCATGAAGGCTAACCTGTCAGCTAAGGTTACAGCTGATGTTTTCCTTTCTTTCTGAGTTTTTATTCTAGAGTCAGTCACAGCAATCACATTTACCAGTTGTGAATTGCTCTAAGAACCAATGAAAAGCAAGGAAATAAAAAGTCTACTATTAGATGTTGATCTCATCATATGCAGCTTTACATGCCTAGGTTCAGATAAGTATTTTTTAAAACATATAGATTTCATTTTTCCTTTCATCCTTTTTTTTTCGTTGTCTGTTTCATTGTAGTCTATCCCTCTAGATACTCAAAGCAAATGATCATTGTCATCTCCTTATCTCACAACAACAGTGTCGGACATAGTCACTCATACTGTCAGGAAAGGAAAAAACCAAAAAATTTCATAATGTTTCTGTGTGACCACAGAACTTCAAACATTTGCAATGCCAACATTGTGTAATGTATTCTCCATCATAAAAGCGCTACTGGAAAGCACTGCTAAAGATAACAATGTATGCTGCAGCTGAAATAAATGTAGAAACTCTCTGTCCACATTTTCAAATGTGGAGTTGTGTGCTAGGTTGGAAATTGAGTGTTTAAGTAGAGAAGGCAAAACATATTAATATGAAAGAGAAATCCCCAGAGCTGGATGCAGTGCTCCAGGTGGGGTCTCATGAGAACAGAGTAGAGGGGCAGAATCAATTCCCTTGACCTGCTGGCCATTCTGCTTTTGATGCAGCCCAGGACACAATTGCCTTTCTGGGCTGCAGGTGCACATTGCCAGTTCACGTCCAGCCTCTCATCCATGAGCACCCCGGTACTGGTCAGCAGGGCTGCCTGTGATCTGTTCATTCCCCAGCCTGTACTGATACTGGGGGTTGTCCCGACGCAGGTGCAGCACCTTGTGCTTGGTCTTGTTAACCCTCGTGAGATTCCCATTGCCCACTTCTCAAGCTTACCCAGGTCCCTCTGGATGTCATCCTGTCCTTCAGGTGTGTCATTCACGCCACTCTGCAAATTTGCTGAGGGTGCACTTGATCTCTTCATTTATCTTTCATGAAGATATATGACGCTGGTTTCAACATGGACCCCTGAGGGATGCCACTTGGCACTGATGTCCTCAGGGACTCTGAGCCACAAAGATGTGTTTGTAATTGTAATTTTATGACTGTAATGACAGACTGAATTATTTTTATGTTTTTAATTTATGTTTTTACATTAGCTATTTAGTAATTTTTAAAAATATATTCTAAGCATTAGTCACTTAGCCTTATTCTACCCCTAATATGAAAAGTGCATATATGTGGCCACCTTACTGTAGAAAGGGAATACAGAAGTTAAATTAACCGAAGACTTAAACGCATGGCTTATATATTAGTAAAAAGTGTTTTCAGACATATACATTGATCAATTGAACTTTCTCAAAAGTTTATTTTTTTGCATTATGCATCAAACCTGTGAGACATGCCATTTTATAACCTGAAACAGCAAATATCCACTTTTAATGGTGGCATATTGGTAAATATATGTCAAGAACCACAATTCAATGTATTTTCTAAGCCTATAATAGAGCCTTAAACTGCTCATTTCTTCTATTCTTCCACTGAAACTTCAGAAAACAATTAAACAATGGAAGGCACTTTATGAAGTATGGTCATGTCTTGGACAAATAAAACAATATGTGACTGGAGGAAAATGATTAGGAGGAAAAAGAAGTCATACACCAGCTGCAGAGGCTGATGTGTTGATATACATACTAAATGAGGGGCAACATATGGCACAGGTTGTGCTGCTTTTATGATGTGCAGAAGTACTTTACTCCCTAACTCTTTTTTCTTTTTTTTTTCCAAAAAATCTTCAAAATCAAAACCTTGATGAATAACCTTATCTTTTCACCATAAAGGAAATTTCTTGAATAGAAGTTTAGGTAAAACTGAAAAGCTGTAACTGTTGTTTATTGTTATAAAATAACTTGCTCAACTCTTCTAATTCAATGTGTCATGTGAATTGTGGTTAAATAACCATAGCTTATTTTGAAACACAAATTAATTATCTATTACAAGCATGCTATTGCTTATCTCTTTGGAAGTCTCATTAGTATGCAAATGACTCTAATTAGGTCACTGTCAGACAATATTTGTGTAGAGTCACTTTCCAAGTTTAATATGATAGTTTTGGTTTCTAAATATTCATAAATAGTGCTCCTAAAATCAGCTTTACTTAATAGGGATCATTCTGAAAGTCTCATTATTTCAGTGGAATTAATCTCAGATGGCAAAGAAGAAAAAAGTATGATTTTCTTTTTTCTTCCAGAAGATGGTATCTTCCAATTTCCACACACAGTATTAGCAGATTAGAGAAACACTATTATACTTTTGATAGGAATTAAATTTTAAAAGTCTTGCAATATAAAACTGGATATGTTGTCTTTGATCTCTTGTTTTTCAAGTATGCCTTGATAAAGAAGTGAAGACAAGAAAGGAAAAACTTTATGTGGCATGAAGTCTGATGCACTTAAAAATACATACTGCAGACAAGAATTATCATGTGCAGCTGTAAATATATACTTATTCATTGTATTACTGTGTATAACCTTTAGCATATGGCATTTTGACGACATTTTAAAATCTTGTAAAAAGACAAGGAGATCAAATAGAAAATATTTATGAATCAAAGAAAAATAACCCCAGAAAAAAAGAGGTTTGAGAGTTAAAACTTTGTGATAATACCTTACAAAATAGAAAGCAAACATTTTTCCTGTCCTTCTAGAAAGAAAGGGCAGAAGGCAAGGGAAAGATGGAGAATGAATTCCTTTTACAGATCAGTCTCTAGGTATAGTATAATTTAGAACAAAGTAAAAATTAATTTATAAAAACATAAAATGAAAAAGAATTTTTCATCATCTGTAGAATTTTAGTTTAATAGTCTACATGTATGCATCATAGTTATTTTTCAAACTAATAGAATGGATATCTTCATGCCAGAATTTTTACTTGAAAAGAAGTAAGAAAACTGTGACGGGTTTTGCTGGGGTAGAGTTAACTTTCTTCACAGGGGCCGGTATGGGGCTGTGCTTTGGAATTGTACTGAACACAGGGTTTATAATAGAGAGGTGTTTTTGTTATTGCTGAGCAGTTCTTACACTGAGCCAAGTCCTTTTCTGCTTTTCTTACTGCCATGCTGGGAGAGGGAGTTGGGGGTGTATGAGAGACTGGGAGGAGACAAAGCAGGAGAGGTGACCCAAATTGACCAACAGGATATTCCATATCATATGACACACACTCAGCATATAAACCTGGGAGAAAGAAGAAGGAAGGAGGGGTAATGGGTGATGCATTTGAAGTGATGGTGTTCGTCTGTCCAAGTCACCCTTACACATCATGGGGCCCGGCTTTCCTGGAGATGGCTGAACACCTGCCTACACACTGGAAATGGTGAATCAGTTCTTTGTTTTGCTTTGCTTCTGTGTGTTGTTTTCCCTATTAAACTGCTTTTATTTCAACCCACAAGTTTTCTAGCTTTTACCCTTCCAAATCTCTCCCGTGTCGTGCTGGTGGGGAGTGAACAAGTGGCTGTGTGGTGCTTGGCTGGGGTGAAACCTGGACAAAACCAAAGAAATAATAACCATAAATTCACTGCTACAATGTGAAGCCTAATTAAAGGTCTTATTTTTGATTAATTCTCCAAATATTTTGGATTCAGTATGATCTGGACACAAAACTCTTCTTCCTGTAAATTATACGGGTGATGCCTACCATCCCCACCGAGTTCACAAGATCCGGTGCACCGATATAGAATTTATATTGAAAGAGTACAATCCTCAAGTTCTCTTAATTTTTTTAGATAATTTGAAGAAATTCAGTTAAAATGACCTTTGAAGCTAAGAGTCATGGTAAAACAAAGCATATAAAATACTATTTGAAGGTGAATACTTTTTTCATAAAAAGTTGCAAAACATTAAATATAAGTTTTTGAAAGATCTTGCATTTGAAAGATCTTGCAGTATTAATAATAAAATTTGTTCTTTAGATAACATAATCATGAAATCCCAGTATTTGTGAATTCATAATTTGTATTATGTACTTTTCTCATAATTTGTATTATGTATTTTTCTCAGTAATTTAATTTTCTTTTTATAGGTAGATAATCAAGACCTTCAGGACCTTGCTGATAAGCAATTGTGTGGTTTCAATCAAAATGAAAAAACAGCTTTCATAGAATCATAGAATCATAGAATAAGATGGGTAGGAAAGGACCTCTGAGATCATCAAGTCCAATCATTGATCCACTACAGTCACAGCAGTTACTAGACTATGGCACTAAGTGCCACATTCAGTCTTTTCTTGAACACATCCAGGGATGGAGAATCCACCACCTCCCTGGGCAGCCCATTCCAGTGCCTGATTACCCTCTCTGTAAGGAACTTCTTCCTGATATCTAACCTAAACCTCCCCTGGCAGAGCTTAAGCCTGTGCCCTCTTGTTTTACTGTTGCTTGCCTGGGAGAAGAGACCAACCCCCACCTGGCTACAACCTCCTCTCAGGTAGCTGTAGAGAGTGATGAGATCACCTCTGAGCCTTCTCTTCTCCAGACTAAACAACCCCAGCTCCCTCAGCCTCTTCTTGCAGGGCTTGTGTTCAAGTCCCTTCACCAGCCTGGTCGCTCTTCTCTGGACCCGCTCCAGCACCTCAATGTCCTTCCTGAACTGAGGGGCCCAGAACTGGACACAATACTCCAGGTGTGGCCTCACCAGTGCTGGGTACAGAGGCATAATCACTGTTCCTGCTGGCCACACTTTTCCTGATACAGGCCAGGATGCCATTGGCCTTCTTGGCCACCTGGGCACACTGCTGGCTCATGTTGAGCTTCCTGTCTATCCAAACTCCCAGGTCCCTTTCCAACTGGCTGCTCTCCAGCCACTTAGTCTCCAGCCTGTAGTACTGCAGGGGGTTGTTGTGGCCAAAGTGCAGGACCCAGCACTTGTCATTCCTCATTTTCCTTGTACCTCAAAGTTCACACCATATCAGTGGTCATACTGAAGACCCAATGAAGCTTGACCTGGCAGAAGGAGGTTGCAGTTATACTTCTTGGTAAAGGCCAGGGGCTGACCAAACCCAACAGTAAAGGCTGGAATAACAAGGGTGGGAGAGAGCCTTTATCAGCATCATGGGGAAAGAAACACACATGAACAATTAGCTGTCTTATTAGATGACATGTCAAATGTCAGCTAGCAGGTCAGGTAAAAGTATGTTAGTTGTGAAGTGTTTCATAAAATGGCAGGAAGTCCTGGAAATCATTATTTACTATTTTACTCTGAGGTCTGCTGCTGATTGTTTGGCACAGTGAAAATGTACTGCATAGTCTGTTCACAGTCACACGACCCTGTGAAGGATCATCTCTCTTTCTCTCTCTCTTACCTAAGTAGTACTTTGGTGTTTCCCTAAGAGATTGATATGCCCGTTTGAAAATAAAACCAATGTTTATGCAGCTAAGTGAGAATTGAGCAACATTGCATTGGTGACTTGTTATTTAAAAAAATAGAGTTTGGACAATGTGAAAGTACACTCTGTCATTGAAGTTGAGATTCCAAAGGGAAAAGCTTAGAGGATTAACACAGAAAGAAATTTAATCTTAAAACCGTTCTTGAAATCTTGCATCAAGTCCCAGAAGAGAGAATGAAAGATAAATGCAAAGAAACCATGAAGGAGATGTGGAGAAGAGAATAACTTTATTTCACTGTTCATTTGTTTGGTTTTGTTTGGTCTTTGGTTTTCGGGGGTTTTTTTTTGTTGTTGGTTGGTTGGTTGGGGTTTTTTTAGTTAACTGGCCTTTGTCATGTTTTGATTCTTATGCCAAGAAAGTGTACTTTTTAGTACAATACATGTCCATGGGAAGGGAAACCGGGGAACCACCAGCCTTTAATGATGTGTAGCATTTAGAAATATTTTGTGATATTTCTACAACATTCGTAGCCAGGATTTTCTCACAAAGTGAAAAATTATCTGCAGGTTTTGTTTAGTCCATTTGTTAGACACTTTTACATTTGTCCATTTTGGAAAGATGTTACAATTATATTTTTCTAGAGTCAGTGTTTTTATATGTGAAAGTTACATGTACATGGAATAGGTGACTTGTTACTTTGGATATTAACACCATGTTTGAGATGGGGTCTCCTAGTCCTTCATAGTCTTTTGGCATTCCTCCTTCTTTGAGATTTCGCTTGGATTATGTGATTTGCTTTCTGAATTATCCGAATTTTCCTGGAGAGCCATTTTAGAAGTCCTACGGTCTTTTTATATTTTTTTAAGCTGAATATGTGAAAGTTAGCAAATAATTGCATCTTAGAAAGATGTAAGTTTTGCATCATGTAAGTCTTCATACAAGAAATTTTTTCAAAGTAGAACAGATTTAACTTTTTTTTTTCATTTTTTGTTCTTTTTGTTTCCCATGGTGGCATTTATTTTAGACTGTGTTCCAGTCTAAACAGTCTAGGCATTATTGTGGGAATGAACAGTAATCTATCTGCCTCTTTTTTTTTTGAAAAAAAATGGAATTTGGAAATATTATTAATCATTATTATAAAGGAAAGCCATTAAGTGGAAGGTTTTCAAAGTCAGACAAGACCCAATTTTAGCATGACATGAAACTATGAAGTATTTGTCTTTCATCTGACTGAAATGAGTCTATAACGAAAAATCTCATTTTATACTTGCAGTGTTGATTGCAAAAATAAATTTCTCTGCCTGAATTGCCTTCTTTTCTTTCACCCTTTCTTTCTTCCTGTCTTCCTTCATCTCTTCCCCCTTTTTTCTTTCTTGAGATATTTACACAGAACATAATATTTCTGGATTGGGAACTGTGAAAAAACTTTAAGAATGTTGGAATACTTTCCAGCTCTCCCTAAATAGTTTTTTAATGTAATATTCTCGTCCATTAAAAGAAACAGTTTGAAGACACAGTCAAATGCCTACCAAATTGTGCATTTACGAACTAAATAGTTTTGACATTGAGTTTGCAAGGGTTAGGATTCACACCTGCCTTCTCAGACACCTTCATGATACCTGGCATTGTAATATTACTTCTCTTAGAAGTGGTGATATTGTGGACTTTACTATATTAATAATAGCTACTGTATGTTAGCTGTCTGTATTATGAATTAATTGTTAGATTTTTCTTACAGAAAATATATTCCATACAGGAATTCCATAGAGAATCACAGAGCATCTTAAATTCGTTTCCAGTAATGAGTATAAATTGTTAATGTTAAAGCAGGACAAAGTGTGAGTCACTTTACGTTTCACTTGAAACTTGCTCTTGAAGGAAGGGAGAAGACAGAGGAGGAAGAGTATATGAATAGACAGAAATAAGAAAGTACATTTGAGGGTGTTGCAAAGCATTTACAAAATCTGTGACCTTAATAAGAAGTGCCTGATATTGTGATTTAAATATTAAGAAATGAAAAACTATTGAAAATTTACATCTTTCTATTCAATGCCTTGTTTTTATACTTTTTAGGAAGTAATTATACTAATAAGCAGAAATCAAGTAGGTAAGCCCTTTCTACTGAGAGTGCAAAAAAATTTTCATGTTCCTAGTACATGGTTGATCCAACCTCATCAAAATTAGGATAATGCTCTCCATTTGGGCTCCTGAAACACATCTGACACATATGAGCAAGAGGAGAAAAGACGGAAAAATGTGCCATTTCACTTTCAGAAAAGGTTTTTACCAGTGCAATTAAATCACCACAATGATCCTGGTTGTTGTGAAAAATATATCTGCCCCAGTAGGTATTAACACCTGGCAAACGTTCATATGCATGTGAAAAACCAAGGTGGAAATTGCTTGTAAATGGCAAAAAGTAGCAGCAACATTTTTTATATTGGTCATTAAAATATTTTTGTAGTTTGTGTAAGCAATTTTATTGTGTTTTTAGTTGTTTTATACTATAGTTCATTTTGAGAGAAAGCATGTTCCTTTTAAAATTGCTAGTATTTGTGGAATACAAGAGTGTAATTTTGTATACAAGTGTACACTATAAACTACTTAATTTTAGAACATAATACGACATAAATTTTAGTTACCTCTTGAGACACTGGTTACTTGCATTCAATTGCTAGTCAGTGAAGAGCAGTGGAAGCCACACAAAGCCTCCAGCAAGAGACAATGTCTGTAAATGAGGTCTCCATGAGAGCTAGGTTAGAAGCATTTTGGTTCGGCTTGCTCAGACCACCTATTACAAAACCATGGCTTGTGCTCAGTATACATCATCATGCCTGCTCTCTTTACCAGCAAAAAGGGCTTGGCTTTGGTTTGCTTGGCTTGGCTTGGCTTGGAGGACTGCTTTTCATTCTCTTCCCTTGCCTCATTAGCTTACATTCAGAAATGCTTTCTGGAAGAGCCGTTTTGGGGATGTTATGAAAGAGAAGGAGAAAAATCCCTTTCCAATGAGCATATTTGAGCTGATAACAGAGAATCAACACCCAGGTTCCACACACAGACCTAAACAAAACAAACAAGATACAATACTTACATCACTACAGCATGTTTCATACAATAGAGACCAGGAAAAAAAAAAAACAAAACAACAAAAAAAACAGAGAAAAAAGTAATGTTTTGGACTGCCAGGGCTTTTATTTGGAATTACTTTACGTTTGTATATGATGCTAAATGCTTTACCTTCACGGCAGTCCTTTGAGCTTCATGGAAGAAGACTCAAAGAGAACTATAAAAATCTGTTAAAATTACTGATACACTTTCAGTACATAAAAATGTCACAATTTATGGTCCATAATCTCTATTCGTCTAGGACTGGAAGTGAAAACTAGTTCTTATTTGGAAAATGTGTTTCCTGCTAAAGTCATATTGCTCTCCATAGCTGGGAAAATCTAAAATGTCTTTTTGAATACTGTGCCACCATTTTTATATGACTTTTTTTTAAAAAAACACTACCAAACAATAATAAAATATTTTATATGTATCCTTAAAATCTAAATAATACAGTGATAATAATAGTCATAACTGACAAAAGAACAGTAAATACAGTAGTTCATAAAGATAAGAGAATGAAACCAGCATTCAAATTCTATAATCCAGAATACTCACAGAATTATAGAATTTGGGTTGAGTTGGAAGGGAGCTTAAAGATCATTCAGTTCCAAACCCCTTGCTCTGTGCAGGGACACCTTCCACTATGATCCATGATAAACTAAAAAAAAATTTGAAAAATAATTTATATTATTTTCTGTAAAGATTTGTTACAAGATGGTTCTAAAATTTTTGTATTATAATTACTTTTTATTTTTTTTAATTTTAATGATTATAATGGGAGGAGAGTATTTGTAATTAATTTGCATTTTGGGACAGATTTTTTAAGTGAACAAAGATTAAATATTTTGTATAAATAAAATTGATTTTAAGAGATATATATCACTAAGAAGTGTGTGTTTACATTAGAAAGGTTGTAAGGTATGCAAACTTAATGCTATCATTCATAAAACTACTAAGTTTCAAGTGTATAGCTATAGCTACAGATATTTTATATGTAATTTAGAGTGTGGTTATATACACATATATACAAGTAAGAATATTCTGTTAAGATGAACTGTTAACAGAAAACTTCTGTATACCAGTTTTCCTTGCCTTCTATGATTTGTATAAATTTTTACTGTTTTTTCATAATAATTTCACAAACTATCTTAATTGTATACTTCCACTTTCATAATGTTTTTAATTGATAACTTTTTGATCGTTTAGCTATGCTACACTCTGGATGAATTGGTTTTTAATCTGAAGGGAAGAATGCCTAATTAATTAGCCACTGAGTTCTTTCAAAAGTTTATTACTCTTTTGTTCTTAAAAGTAGAAAGTACATAAATCTGACTCAGAGAATCAAATCTCACATTTATAATGTATATGTAGATGTCTGGACAGTTTGCATACTAATTCTGCCACAATTTTTAGTGGAAAAATCCTTCTACTGTCATAGAGTCCTCTAAGACTTTAATAAACACATTAAGAAGGAGAAAAGTTGTATTATTTTAACGGGAACAACTGTTCAAGAATCATCTGCAAGTACTTGGGTATGCTTGGGTTTGTTATTACTTTTCACAAATACTGTCCATAGGCTCTATTGAAGTCTGTTTGCAACTCTTGTGTTATCCATTAAACTTTACTAGACTCTGTAGAGTGATATGCAAATCTGCAAAATGCTTTTCTTGCCCCATGACTCCTGTAAAGGAGTTCAGAATTGTTACATTTTACCCTTTGACAAGTATTTTTACTCTATTCATGCGAATAGATACAGAAAGTTGTATGGAAGTTTTAAAGAAAAGTTAACTGAAGCCTGAGAAACGTAACTATTTAAGTGTATCAGCTGATGGTTGGTTGGTTGGTTTTAAAGGTGACTCTACATATTTATCATAAATTTTACAGACATGGAATATAAACTATTGACCCAATGTATAAACATGATAAATCTTTCCACTTGAACATGTGTCTCTCAACACGGCTATATGGTTAGCTAAAGTGGTGGTACCTCCTTCCTGTTACAGAGTAATCAGAGCTGAACTGATTTAAACAAATTTGACCTTGAGAAATATAAAGCTCATTTATTCTAGGGAGTGAATGAAGCATATTTAGTTTAAGTTAGTTGACAGATGCATATAGATTATCTTCAGAGATAGAAATCCTGGCTGTGCTGAAGTCAGTGTAAAACTCAGTGACCTCAATGGAACCAGGATTTTGTCCAAAGTGTTGAAAGCAACTGGTCTGGTGACATCCTGCTCTGTGATACACTTGTGCAGATTTGCAAGTGAGCTTGATTTCCATTGCCCTTGTAGCATCATAAATAATCTGTCATCTACTCCGTTAACATTCCTTTGATTAGCAGTGTCTACAGCAATTATTATAAAAGAGTGTCTTCTTTGATAGGGAGGAGAACAGTGCTCAAAGTAGTTTGATAGCTAATTAGACACCTTTTTGCCTCCTGCCCTGTCTCAAAAAAATTAAAAAGCATTCCAGCACCACAGAAAATAACAGGGGCATATGATTCAATTCTTGTCGACCTGCAATTTTTACTGATAGACAAATTGTCCTGGGGTTTCTTTCAATTGTGATGTAACAGCAAAATACATTTTAGCAGTAATTTCTAACTGAGAACAAGATTCTGCTGTGTCTGACATCCAACCAGCCATGAAGAGAGCTAAATACAGTGGCTGCCCTGGAGAGAATCCAGCAGCCACCCCACATGAGAGCAGTATATAACAGATGGGACTAGGATGACTGATTTAATTAGAATATTTTAATAGAAGAATGGAGAAACATTGCACAGCTCTATCAGTTAGTGAAAAACTCCATTAAATTCCCCAAATTAATTGTTCCATAGAGACAACATGTCAAATAAAGCACATCTAACTGTAATCTTTCTCTCTTTTTCTCTTCTTCTCTCTCTCCACCTCCCCCTCCCTTCTTGTTTTTTTGTGTGTTTTTTTTTTTTCCTCATTTAGGGAAATTCCAGATGATCATCATGGAAATAAATCCAATTAATCATTTATATATACTTAAGTATTTATCTAGACCTATTAATTTAAATGCTTAATGGCTTAAAGCATTTGAATTTATCTGATACCCTCAGTTCTAAAGATTTCTTCTTGCAGAAATATCTTTCCTAATCATAAAATCAGAAAAAATTATTTCTTACATTTCATATACTATATAACATTCATCCAAAAGAAAATCCATTGTAGGGTGGGGTTTTTTTAACAGGCAATAGGTTGTACCATGTATTCTATTGCCTATTAGCATCATAGAAAATAAAATAAGTGGATTTTTGTTTACAGTGTTTTTTTTGCTCTTAAAATAATTTCATGTAAAAGCCTTTCAATTCTCCCAGTAATATCTCATTGTATCATCACAGATACACAGGACAGAGAATTCTTTAAACTGTCCTTCCAGTTCTTAATAGAATCAGTATTAAATAATTTTAGCCATATAATAGTTTCATCTTTGGGTTGGAACAAAAAGTTACATATTAGGAAATAAAGCAAGCCTGCTGATGTTAATGAAAGAATGACATACTATAAAGCTTAGCAACACAGTGCTTAATGATAATTCCGTTGTTGGAATAATGGAATCTATATCAATTAGCATGACAGAATCTCCTATTCAGTAACTGTTCAAGTGCTAAGTAGAAGAACAAATAGTCTAGCTAACAGCACAAGAAGAGAATCTCAGTATTATTTTATAGGAACTTCCTATTAAATCAAATTATAAAGGGCTGGAAACTAATTTAAAGAATATTTAAAGAAGACAAAGAGAATACTTAATAATAATTGTCATTATCTTTTAAGTGGGGATGGAATTATATTTATGTAAAGAAAGGGCTTAATTGTTGACGATAATTCATCATCACAGGTCTTATTTTTATCTTTCCTAATGTAGAGGATGTTACATTACTTGAATGTGAAACTTAGCAAATCCCAATTTTTTTAAAGAAAATAAGGATGACATATTTGTTTGTCGGTTTTTTTTGTATATGCTATATAAACATTTTAATTTTCATTATGATTTCACTGATATGACAACCTCCAGGTTGTTGTTTGGTTGATTGTTTGTTTTTTTGTTTTGTTTTTTTCCCTACAGGGTTTTTATAAAGAATTTAATTCCACAGTTTTGTAGCTTTTTAGTCTACAGTAGTCTTTCTTAGCCTTCAAGAATTGTACCTCACAAAATCATGTACTGTCACTCCCCATTCAGGAGTAGCTTATAACTGAACTTGAATTTACTTTTTCTGTAGAATATTTGGAAGGGCACTTATTTAAAAAAACAAAACGAAAACAAAAACACCAATCAAAACCCAACCCAACCCAGGGAAAAACATACGTACATGTCTTCCTATTATATGGGGAGTAAATCTGAGCTCCTATATTGTTCATTGCTGAGTGATTCAATGTGACATATATTACTACACTTTCTCTTCTCTGCAGTTACTATTTCAGCAGCAGATTAGATCAGAATCCTGCAGACCTTAAAACCTGCACCTCTGCCATGTCATTCTGACATTGAGAGTGTCCTAATAAAGAAATTATTGTAGCATGCAGAATGCAATTATGGTACAATTAATGCCTCAGTCAGAAGAGCAGTTCAGGTTAGAATTCACAACTTCTGATGAATCACGAAGTCCAAGTTGTTCCTTAAATCCTCCAAGTTTTGAGGAGGAGTTAACTTTGCCTTAGTTATATATTAGTAACACCATGTTCTGGTTTTCTTGTACATACTCAAACTCAGCAATGCTATTTCTGCTCTTATAGCCATAAGGTTGCTTGTCAAATTTGATAAAACCACTGAATGTAGGTGCTTTACTTCTTGGGGTATATTGTTCTCCTTGGGAGAGATCATTTCCTCCTCATATATCTATTAATTTAGGATTAATCTGATGTTGCTAGCCTGCTACTGGACTTGGAAAGGCCAACATTGTTCAAAGTTCAAGGAGAATAGGAGGAAGAAGCTAAATGAGTTATCTTCAGAAAATTTGGCAGTGATTGTGACTGAGATCAAAGTAAAATGGGCTTATGCAGAACTGTCAAACATATGTGGTGGGTAAGAAATGATAACATGACGGGTGACGTTGGTTGACCAGTCATCTTTCTTGGAGTTAATTTTTGATTAATGCTTCAACATCACCTTTCATTATAGTATGTAGAAATACTATCAAGCTAAAAAATGCAGAATAACCTATGAAAGATATGTGTATTCATCACAGATTTGAAACTGCAGACATTATTTCTTTAAGAAAATGCACATGAAGACTTCTACAAACATTGGCCACCTATTGTCTAGATGATGTTCCTTCACTACTTTTCCCTCACTTAAGAATCTTAGAGTTTGAAGGCAAAAAAAATAAAGTGATGGGAGAGGAAAGGAGGAAGTAATCAAAGGAAAGGCAGTTTTGGCTTTGTTTGGATTGGGGGGATTTTAATGTCTATAGAGAATAATAAGGGTCACAGATCTGATTACAGATTTTGGGAATGTTTTTATATACTTGAATTCATGTATTTCTGATGAAAAATAATTTTTTTTTTTAGAATTCAAAATTAAAAAAAGATGTCATTGAACTGTGGAAATTTGAGGAATGAAACAATATAAACTTTATGAAACAAAAGTAGAGGTTGGGGTTCTCTTTAAATTCCTAACAACTGGCTGTCATTTCTATGATTTCTCAATTGTCACTCTTGTTCTGAATAGCTAAAACTAGAAAGAAATCTAAAAAATATAATTATAATTTTGCTCAAATTGAACAAAACTATGTTATATTTAAAATAAAATTTTCAAGTATTTCATGTATTGAACTATCTTTACATGAGATACATATGTGAACTTACACTGAATTTTTCAACTATCTGTTTTAATTTCAAAAATCACTCACTGATGAACCAGAACATGTGTTGGATGGAACCTTCAAATCATTAGATCCTGAAGTTTGATATTTGACATTAGTATAAGATCGTAGGATCATTCAGGTCTGAAAGGAACTTGAGATGTTTTCATTCCAAACTTGTGCACAAACAAGATCAGCTGAGGGATCAAACCTGGTTGCTCAGGGCTTTTTTGAGACATATCATGAGAAGCCCAGCCACTATGGGCAAATCTGTTCTGATGCGTGACTTTCCTCACAGTAGCAAAACTTGTTTTATCTTACGTCCATTGTCTTTTCTTGCCCCAATTCATGCTGCAGTGTGAAAATCCCAGCTCTGTTCTCCTTGTTCAGAATTTCTTAGGTGACCCTGAAGCCACTTGTACTCCTGGTTGGACAAGTCCCTCTTCCCTAGTCTCTTTTCATGGTGCAATTGCTCCAGCCCTGCCTGTCTTTGTGGCACCTGCTGAAACAGCTACCGTTATCAATGTCCTATCTGTGTTAGGGGGTTCTACCATGTTAAGATGTGATTTTAAAAGCAATGGAACGGGGGAAATAATCAGTCCATTGGTTTCTGATGAATACAATCCCAGATGCTGTTGGTCTTATTTGTGCTGTTAGGACTTGTTTCTGTTTGGAGTCAACCAAAGCCTCCAACTGTGATATAGTACATGTACTAATGTAGACCCCTGCAGTATGTTACTTGTTAATATCTGTAGGTGCAAAGTGATGAATTAACCATAACCATCACACTCCATCAATCTAACCATTGTTCCTATAAAGTTCCTATAAAGTTTTATGCATCCAGAAAGAAATGTCCCAAATTGGATGCAAGAATATTGTGGGAGATAGTGTCAAATCCTTTTCTTTTTTTTTTCCTTTTTTTTTTTTTTTTTTAAGACCTGAGCCTGTCTTCTGATATATCTATTTGCTTTCCTGAGTATCATGATGTATTGTTCTTATTCTTCTTAAGTATCCACAAACTTTCCTGTGCTCCTTCGTGCTTTAGAAGGGATTAACATATTTACAAAGTGTTTCCTTGTTTATGAATAGCAGATCCAACTGGTTTTGACCTCAATTCAAGCACCATCAAAAAACGATCCTTGATAATCTCCAATTTCCTCTCAGATTGCTTTCATCCCTGCAAATTTCCCTTCCAATAGATGTCAGGAAGGTTAAACTCACCTATGAGAATAAAGGTCTGTGATCCAGAAAGACTTCCAGATTTTTAAAGAAGATTTCATCTGCTTCCTTATCCTGTTCAGGTGGTCTACAACAGGCTCCTACGACCACATCACTCTTGCAGGCCTCCCTGTATTCAGCAAACTCTCAATCAATTTGTCATCTGTCCTATAAATTTTCAGACATCTCATTTGTTTCTTTACACAGGGGGAACCCCCCATCCTTATCTTCCCTACCTGCTTTTACTGAAAAACTTGTATCTGTATGTGGGAGTAATCCAATAGTGTGAGCTGTTTACTCAACATATCAGTTATTCTAAAAATGCCACAGGTCTGACATGCACCTGGCTTTCTACTTCCTCTTGCTTGGTTCCCAGGTTGTGTGCATTTGAGCACATACATCTGGCATGCCGCCCCCCCTCCCCCCAACCTTGCATTTCTGTTTATTTCTAAGTAAAACACAGCCCCCCAAAAAAGTGGAAAAAAGCATTCATGGGGATTGTTTGGGGTTTCTTTTGGGTTTTTTTTTAGTAATTTTTTAGTACTTCTACTGGAGTAGAATTAAGTTTTGATCAAGATTTCATTTGACATAAAGAGAGGGAGCCTTTGGTGGTGTTTGTTTTTTTCTTTCTTGTCATTTGAAAATATTCAAATATCGGGGGTTTTTTAAATTCTCTAAGATGTCTCTGAAAATGTCTTACTTCATAGTTTTCAGCTTAACTGAATTTTCTTTCTCTCTGTTTTTAGGACAGAATTGCAACCATTATTGATGTGTGATCAAGAAGAATTTTAAAAAAAATGAAAAAAATGAAAAAAAAAGCCAAAACAAGCCAAACAAACAATATCAAAAAGCCCCAACAACCAACCACCTTTAGGGCTTCTGTGATCATGATTAAATCTAAGCTAATGTGTTCCTCTACAATTTTTAAATATATCTATATTTTCCTATGCATATACACAGTCATTTTGTTTGTCAGTATTGGCATTTGGAATGGCTTTTGGGTATATATTTTAAATATATCTAAATATATCTGCAGGTAACTGCAGGAGAGCATGTACTTTCTCTCAACCAGCGTCTTAACTATACGCCTTCTTCAAAAGAACACACAGTTTATGACTGGAATTTTTGCAGTTAGAGAGAGAATTTGAATTTCTTTTTAGCTGGCTTTGTGTCTGTTCAGACACCAAAGTAAAATCCTACCTAAAGAGAAATGAGTAGGTGTCCTGTGCTCCAGGATCACAGCTACTTTGCAAGTTACTCTTAAACAGCTTTATGCTTGGTTGTAAGGGTCTTTGATTCAAGTCAGATTTCATGAAGTGGAAATTTCAGGTTTTTAGTTCAAAAAAAAGCTTTTATTCAAATAAGTTTGAAAGCATGAGTTGATTTCAAGTGAGTACTAGACTTGAAAAAAAAAACCTAAACCACCCTGCAACTGTGTTTTACTTTTGCAAAAGGAGCCCTGGGAGATCTAAAGAGATCCAGAAAACATCAATACATCTTTTATTTACAAGAAAAGTACCTGAAATACCTTTCCTACAATCTGTAAAGCCCCTGTTCTTAGAGATATGATAAGGGGGAATTTGAAGTTGCAGAGAAAAGTGTAAAAAAGTAGTTACTTGACAGGCCTGTCCTAGAAGTTATGCAGTGGATGTAATACATGATTGCACCTCTCACTCTGAAAGCATGATTGTTTTTGTTGGGATTACTCTTGGGTGAGTATCAAGATACCATAATGAGAGCTTCTGGGCAGAGCTGCACACAGAAGTCATTGGTTCATTTTTGTCTGTTTTGCTGTTGCTTTTTTGGTCACCATGACCTGTAAAATGTAATGTAAGATCAATGCCTTCTTTTCTACTAGTATAGCTTACCTGAAATTGAAGCCAGGCGTGGTTAACCTTGACTGAAGAGGTTTTATGCAATATGCATAGAGTTGCATTTTCATTATGTTTGTATACCTTCATAAACAAATCAAAACTAAGACCCCCTTAAAGCAGAAGGTGTCAACGTAAAGTTTGCTTCCATTAAGGTTTTTCTGTGTAGCTCAGAACAATTTTCTCTGGTTATCTTAACAATAAATACAAAATTTGCTAAGGAAAAAAAACCTCTTAATGAAAAACTTGATTAACAAATTTCATGTGATTCTGTCCAATACATAAATGGTAAGATCTCCTGTGAAACAGCCTATCTAAACTGATCAAAGTTTTAAATAAGATATATAAGTTCAGCAAAAGCTATACATGTATAGTAAACCTCTCTATGACTAGAGAAATGGGAGAACTCTTGTTAATCTCGCAGGTAACTCTTTTAACACCTGGTACTCTGCTATTCTGCACCTCACTCCATACTCAACTTTGCATGAATACAGATGATGGAGATGACATTTAGGTGTTCATTAAACACAGATTATTTATTACTCACCATATTTTAAATTTTTGTAATAAATGCATGCAAGTCTACTTAAGTACACTATGCTTAGCAGTATTAAACATAATTAAACAGAAGCAGCAAGAAAGAACGTTAACTGCCTGACTCAAATTTTCAGTAGTCTCCTTACTATCTACACAATTTTTGAAGAAACTTGGTGACAGTCTTATTTCTAAAACTTGCCAATTGGAAAGCTCATAGCTTTGTTCTTGGCTTCTATGCAATATGGAAAAATAAACTGGTGAAGACCTCTCCCTGAAGTATGGAATGTGCTGAATGTCATAATTGAAAATGCTTTCATTTTTTTTTCCTTTGAGATTGATTGTTCATTTACACACATTACTTAATTTCAGTGGAACATGCTGGCAGTAAATTCACTGGCACGATATATTCAAGTGTGTTTAGTCTGAGGCACTGGAAGAAGTTCAAGCCCACAGTATTCTGTAAAAATCTCTCATTGTCTTCTATTAATCAAAAGACAAATAACTTTGTCAGTAATATGTGGCAACATGAAACACGCATATTAAACAATACCTCTCTTACTATCTTTCTTTATTTCTTTTTTAACATACCCTTTTAATTCACCAGACACATCTTCTAAGACTGATCACTCCATATAGTGTCTGTATGTATACACGTAATGAAAAGCATAACACTTTTTTTTTCTCCAGGTATATCACAAAAACTCAATTCAATTTCATACTTTACACATTGCATTGAAAAATATAATTCCATTTATATACACTTTAATGCTAGACCTTGATTTCCATGTCTCCTCAAAATAAATGACAAATGTTTACCTCTTCACAGAAAGGTCAAACAATTCACAATAGGAAAATATAGATAGTGACCTAATTTAGAGTTTGAACTTTTCAGGAGTCATAATGTCTAGTGTGGTCATGATTGTAGAAGTCTAGAGAAGAGTGGGTTTATTATGTCTGAGTAGACTGTGAAGTACTTACAAGCAGGGAATGCAGAATTATTATAATTAATTAATTTATCTGGTGATTTATAATTTAGCCTTTGTTCTCATTTTGAATTATGCATGAGCTAGTGACATTTTTGAAAAAAAGTTGTTTATTCATACCTTTACTAATTTTAACAGGTAGTTCAGTCATTGTTAGCTGCATTTGCCTATCTTTGTTTATGAAGTGGAAAAATACCTCTGTAGGAAAACTTTTCTGGAATATTTTACTGTTATTTTTTTCCCTGTTTCAGAGGGGTTTTTTTGAGAGTGATCTTACATTGTCGGTGCTGTTCAATGAGAATAGAATTATTAACTGACAGTGACAATCTTGGCAACAAACAGTACAGGGCTTTTCAAATCCCCAGTAAGGAGCAGCTTCCTTCGTATTAGGTATTTTAAATCACAAAAGTGACTTTACACAATTAATACAGAAAATATTGCCTTTAATGCATACAGTGAAACATTCCTGACCACCCTGTGGCTTTTACTACTACTTTTATTTGCACTGTGATATCCTTCATTGATGGCTTCTGAGGCCTTTTTTTCTTGGTTCACAGAGTTAATAATATCCAACAATAACAGTCAAAAAGGAATGTATTTGAAAATGAGGTACATTTTAGTGCTAGTTTTAAGAGATATTTCTAATTAGAATAATTAGAAAAGTGTGAATTTATGGTATTATGGAGGCTTTTTTAAATTTTTTTTTAATTTCACATCTCAGTTTTCACTCCTCTTCAGCAACATTCTTAAGTCGGGGTTTAAAATTAAATATTTGATAAATCTCACTCAAGTCAATTGTAAATTTACTGTGCTTTCTCACTAATTATACCTTAGCTCTCAAAGCATTTATGTCAGCTCAACAAGGGCTGTGTGACATTATAAGCTGCTAAAATTACTATAAAACATTTCATTTAAAAATAAGTGTTTTTATAATGAATAAAATTACATTCCTGAGCTTTCTAATTTGAATGTTCAGGTAAGTGATGTGAATAGTGAATTGACAAGGTTTGGCACTGCTACAAATTACTAAAGATAGTTGAATAAAACAAGCCGAGTCACAGAAGAGGTTTACAATACTTAATGATCAGGTAAAAATTCTGGATGAAATTTAAGGTTGATAAAATCTAAATAATCTACACAAGGCAACATCATTTTATATATAACGATGGTTTCTAAAATATTTATTTCTGCTTAGAAAAGAAATCTCAACAACATTGTGAATACAAGAAGCAATATAGCATATTAGAAGTTAGCAGGGGAGTAGTAGTAAACAAAGCAGTAAGTTCATTATGCAAATAAATATGTATTTGTCTTAGGGAAAATAAGGAAACCAAACTTGTGAATTAGAGAAACAGGCAAAGACCATACAGAGTTTGAGTGTTCTCCCTGTCCATCCTCCTATAAATAGAAGTATGGATGTACTCCTAGGGGTAGGGTCACGTTCTAGAAAATCTGTACCAAAGCACTTTGTCCGTTCTCACATTGTTGTGCCTAAGGGTGAAACACAATGGGAGCTTAGATGTGAATAAAAACATCACCAAAGTTGCACAAGTTTTTATGTTACCCGCTAGAAGACAGTTTTGGTATATATGATGTTCCTGGTAAGAATCTACGCAGAGAAAGTACTTTTTTTTGCTATCAGGGATATTTTCAGATTCCAGTTTGAACAAAGAGCTCTTTTGGCTGGTCTTTTTGTAGAGAAAGTCTTCTTGCATGAATATATTGCTTTGGAAAATAGGTTGAAAAGACAGATGAGAGGTCTGTTAGAAATGGGATCAGTCAGACCTGTTTGGATACACTTCTAGTGATTTTGGGGGCTTTAGCTTCAATCAGAGGCAGACAAAGGTAGTGGACTGAGAATCAAAATATTCCTTTCCTGATCTCATGGTTCACTCAAAGGAAGCTCCTAGGTGATCTGTAGCTGGCAAAAAGCACTAATACTTAGCTTATGGTCTAACCCTGCTTCGGTAGTCAGGCTGATCAAAGCCACTTTTTGTGACATTTAAGGCTCATAATAGAGCCTGTAGGAAAACAGCATTCCCCAACTGGAGTGTGGGACAGATGTCTTTAGCAGCAAAAAGAGAGAAGTAGATGTGATCATAAGCAAGTAAAGATGTTCAGTTCTCTCTCGGAGCACTCTTCCACTGGTGTCTGAGTTCATTCTGAAAGCTTGCTGTAATTTAGAGCAGTCTTCAAAGTGCTGTAACATTATGCAGAGGAACAACCATGAGCAGAGCAGCAGGAAAGTCAGGAAATTCAAAACCCAACTAAAGGTTGTATTGCACTTCCTTAAATGAATAGATCTTGTAATGTGGTGGGGGTTTTTTTTCTTTCCTTATGTACTAGTCTTTCCTCTATATTTTTAGTTTGTTTCCAAATTAATTTTTCAATGCATTCATTGCATTTTAATAGTCTTTTGAGTAATGACAAAGAGAGGAATAGGCATGGTTTCCAGCATTTACAAAAGCTTAATTAGACATGGTGCTGATAGGAAAGTGGATAACAGCACTATGTGGATTTATGTTTTACTTGGTATTTTACTCTGGAGACAGCCTTTTCTGAAGGCATGTAATTTTCAGAAAAAAGCACTACGCAAGAGTTGCACTGAAACAAGACTAAAGTCCATTGGCATTTTCTTTTATATTTTTAATTAAAATTCCTTTTTATTTTTAGTTCCAGAAAGTTCATAACATAACAATGCAGAACGTTGAAATGTCAGTTTCTGGGTTTTGCTGGATGTGAACAAATTTTGCCTTTTTGTCTTTTTGTTTTGAGATATGCCGTTAAATACTTACCATCTGTTTCTTTTCCAGCAACTCTTGCTACCTTTCTAGTGTTCCAAATAAGGCATTTATTTTCCCAATTGTTAATTTTGAGTTTTTAAATGGAAACTTTAGTAGTATATGAGGAGAACCATTCAAACCAATTTTGTATCTTATTATATTCTACCTTCTGACCAATAATGACATGTGCATTCACTGCAATTAAAAAAAACCCCAGAATTACAAGTGAATAGATCTTTGGCTTCTCCAGGGCCTGGCATCTCAGTTGGACTGGAACTGCTTCCAGCAAAAATACCATAAATTTACTAAAATTTAATATTAATCTTTTGAGCAAGCTCCTTTCTAAATGTCAGTTTATCTGGTTAAAAAAATTATATATATTGCACATTATTATCCTGCTATATCTCTTCTGCCTCTTCCTTGTATTTTTTTAAGTTTTTACTCATTCATAATGATAAGTGAGTAATTTTATCTATTGTTTCAAATAAGTATGTTAAGTAAACAATAACTGTATAAATCTAAAATATTTGCTGTCACATTATTATAGCTGGTTAATACCTGTGTACTCTTTGCTACATTAAAGTTCATTACCACTTATTACAAATTCAATTTCTATTCAAAATAAAAAATGTTATAGACTGTTGATAGCTGCCTGTAAGAAATAATCCAAACTCACCCTTCATGCAGGTTTAAGATAGCTCAGTTTCAAAAGAGTTAACCTGGAGATCCTTTCTACACTGGAATTACTAGAGTATCTCTCCCATTGTGTACAGTAATAATTCAGGACAGGCTGTTTCAAATCAGAGGAAATCTAATTCATAAATTGAACAAGGAAGTCAGTTAATAAAAAAATACCAGAACCAGAAGACAATGGAAAATTTCAGGGATGAGTGACAGCTCTATAAAGTATCTTAGAGTTTTCAGAGAACTTTTATTCCCTGGTTTTAACAAAAATGCACTCATACAGGTTATTGTACTGAAAAATCAGGTTTTTTGTACAAAATCAGGTTTTTTGAGAGGTCTATTTATTTTAGTTGATAGGTCTAATTAATAAAATACCAGACCATAGTTTCTAGACCTGTGCATTGTTATCACTGTTATCATATGTATTGTTAACTTTCTTGAGTTACAGAATCATCTGAATATTTCACAAAACAAAATCTTATGGATTCTCAATTTCCTCTCTAAAAGGAGAATGAAAGTAATCAGGAAACTTAACATGAGGAAAGACATGCTATCAATTGAAAACCCAGTTCCCAGACCATCTAAACAGAAGTCCCACTGGGATTTCGATAGCACACTCTTCTCTACAGTTAAACAGTTTAATAGATTTGGCAGCTTAACAAAATCCATTTGTTTCTGACAGCCATGATTTTGGGGTTATTTTTTTATTTTAACTCTATGATGTAGCTCATACTCTCCTCACACAGAGGGCAGCTTGAACTTCTCTGTAGCAGATCCATATGCTGTTTGAATCAACCTTTCCCCAGACAGACAAAACTGACTAATGTCCAGAACATTATAATAACATTTGTAGCTGTAGTTGAGGAGGGACAGCACATATTAATTTGTCATTTGGTGCATATTTATCAATGAGATTGTGCACTGTTGCCAAACTAAAGCCCTTATTAAGGTTAGTGCTTCTGAAATCAAATGGTCTTCATTATTTTTATTCCAAGTATATAGTTATTTTTATTAAAAGCTTATTATATATGTGTCATGGTTTTACCAGCCATGGTCAGACCAGAAAGATTTCCAGAGAAAAAGCCAATCAAAAGTTTTAATAACACCTCTGCTAATGACATATTTAAGAAAATGGAAGGGAAGGTGGAATTGCGCAGAAGAAATTAAGAAGCCATGGAGTAAGAGGGAGGCAGCTGACCCTGAGTGGGGGGACCAAGCCCTCTCCCCGTCTGTCTTGGGCCAGGGGCAGGCATGGCACTTAAGTCTCTTCAGCTGGGACATGTAACAGAGCAGAGAAAAAAAATTCCAGAAAGAAACTGCCCAGCTGAAACATGCTGAAAGAAAGATTCCAGCCCCGGTGGAGAGCAGAGGAGGATTTGAGATAACAAATACTCCAAGGTCAGTTCTAG
>VYXB01009536.1:72504-101411 GCA_013397135.1 Pachyramphus minor | reverse complement strand
CAGGTCCAGTCCTGAGACTGACGTGCAGCAGAGCCAAGAGGGAGAGAAACAGAAACTTCCAACTGCAACAAATTGGAGCTGTTGCTTCAAAAGTAACAGAAGAGAAACCTCCAAGTGGTACAGAAATTGCTTTAAAAGGAAGAACCTTTCTTCCTCCTGGACTGATACAAAGTGGGGAGAAATGCTTTTGTAAACACTTACGATGGACTGTTAAAGTGAGGAGAAATGCTTTTGTTGGAACCTGGTACTCAGCCGAATGCTCAAACCCACAGCGAGGACCTTCCCCCCTCCTTTGCCTTCCCAAGGCGGGGGAAATAAAGACTGAAAACCCAAGATGAGACGAACTTATAAATAACAACCTAACATTCTTTTTCATAAGATAAGCAAGTTTAATTAGAACTCTTATAGTATATCCTTAGTCTTTTATCCTGTTAGTAATAAATCTTAGCAGTATTCCCCTCACGTCAAGCCTCTGTTTCGTCTGTATAAAACCTCTCTTGACTTATAATAACTGTGTGGAGGGGGGAGTTTGAGAAAAAATTGATCCCTTGTAAAACCCATGACAATATGCTATAGTGAATTATTTCTAAAAGACAGATGGTTTTGAAAAACTAATAAAAAATTCAGCACAGTGCGATCAAGGAAGCATTTTCCTTTTCTTTTTTTGCATTACAACTTTAGCACACCTTTAGTGAAACTGTCACTGGTGGAATCAGTACAACAGCAGCTGGGAGTTATCATGAGAATCATAACTTCAAAACAGTTTTGCCAATAATCTTTCTGATACTGCATCTATTGATATAAATGTGTTGAAGAAAATGTATTCAACCTCAGGCAGTCTTATAGTTTAATAAATATTTTCATAGTCCTTTGCAATGGACCCCATCTAGAAAAATAGAAGAAACATGAACATTGGATTATCTTCATCTTTGCGACAATTCTGACTTGATTAGAATGAGTCTGTACCCATTTATAGAATAAATGTTTGTGTCCATGGGGGAAAAATGTAATATAAATATTAAAGGGCCTACTATGCTCTATCTAGATGTAATATGCCCTCGCTGCATTTTATCACACTTACTTTTACATACCATTAGGGGAGCTTGTCTTGAAGAAATAGTTAGGGAATACATAAAGACTTTTAAAAAGGAAATAAAAATGTTTTATATATGTTTCAGATTGTTGTATATGAATTTCTATTTCACAGTACACTGTACTTCTTCATTGTACCTCATCCAAAATAGCTCCAAACTAAAATACAAATTTGGAAAATATTAGAAAACGTTTATTTACAAATCAAATGAACTCCTTTTTTTCCCCTTTCCTGTTGCTCTTTATTCATGAATGTTACAGTATCAACAAGTAGAAAATTTAGAGCAGAAAAAGGGTATCAATGTTCTCATTGCCCCAAAAGTTTTCAGTGTAGATTCTAATGGAACAAAATTGTGGAGCTTGTATGTTTAAATTACTGTGTGTATGGAATACAAGTTCCCCAGTTCTATGCAGTCAGTGTATCAAAAGCCATTATATTCATATGCATGATTCTACTCATTGTGTATACTATGAGTTCAGGTGGGTGCAATTCTATTATGTAAATATTTTTCTCCATACAAATAATAACTATAAAAAGCCCTAATGCTTTTACAGATATTATATTTATTTTAAAAATTATCTTGGAATACACGGATACATTAAACTGGTTATGAAGTTATTATTTAAAATTACCAATTAAATAGTTTATGAGGTCAGATTATAATATTTGAAACTTTCTCAAGCTGTGCTGGAACAAATGCTTTGAGAGTGAGTGGCAGATACTACATGGTGAGTGATCTAAATCAAGGGATTTTGATGCTAGCAAATTGATTGAAAAACTAACATACAGTATCCCATTATTTGCAGATTTAGTCTAATTTTCATAAGCATTTTTTTAAATGTTAACAAAAAAAATTATAACTCTTCACTGCTAAAATACATTAATAACTTTTGATCAAATAAGACATTGGATTATTTTTCATCTCTACACTACTAGGAAAGGTATGTTGTATAGGTTCTCAACACTACTCCAGATAAACTTCCCATAAGTAATTTATCAGTTCAATTTGCTGCTCAGATCTCTCTTCATATATACCATCCTTCTTAATATCCATACTGAAAGTTAAAAATCATGAACAGTGATTTCAGTGAGGTATAGGCCGAGATATGGATAGCTCCCATGACAAACTTATTTTCTAAGCAAAGAAAGTTCACCCCTAGATTTTTCTAGAATATCAGGATTCTACTTAAACTCTCACATAGTCTCAGATTATGAGAAGCATATTTTGAAAATTTTTATGAAATGCATTTAGTTGCCTTTTTGTACATGGTGACTTCATGCTTGTTAAGATCTTCCTGTAGACTGTGTCTGGTACACTACCAACAACAGGGCAGGGAATTACAGTATACATACAGTATCAGAGTACTAGAATAAAGGAAGATTAAAGTGGTCTCTGGGGTCTTATATACTCTGCTGCTCAAGGCAGTTACACCAAGTAGCTCAGGGTCTTGTCCGGTCACATTTTTGTCTTCAAGGATGGCAATTCCATAGCCTCCTTGGGCAACCTGTGCCAGTATTTCACCAGCCTATATCTAAAAATTAGATGCTAGCTAGCTAGCTAATACATCTAGGGCCTGTGTTTCCATAATTTCTTTTACATGTATGACAGAAATAATTTATCGAATATCAGGCAGTCATTTTGGAATTACAATAGTCTGACTATTCAAACACTACCAGAAACTGACAGGTTAGATTATTCCTTTGCTTGCCTGCAGGTGTTTCAGTTGTGGCTCTGAATAACAGATACTGTGACTGCCATCTGGCATCTGACATAAAATGTACCCTGTATCTAGAAACTTCTTATTTTAGACTGATGTGTACTTTTTCTTTCATTATATCTCGAATATTCTTCATGGAAATAGGTAGAATGCCACATATTTTTGAGTTGTAAAAACCTCATTCTTGTCTGATCTGGGATACGTGTATTTATCTCAAGTAACAACTAAAACTAGCTAGTGAACTGCTGTTAAAAAAAAAAAAGAAAAAAAGAAAAAGAAACAAAACCCCTGCTCTGAAAACAAAATAATAACCTATGTAATATTAAAAGTCTATTTCATACTTGAATAAAGATAAATAAGTTACAGAATTCAAAATTAAACTGGTAGTTATTTATCCTGTTCATGACAAGAAAATATAAATGGAGGACTCTCTCAAACATTAATATATATAGTTGGTGTTAATGTACCTGCAAATTTTATACAACAGAGGCAGTTACCAGAAAAGTAAGTGAAAAACAGAGTGAATATTGCTCAGGAGGAGAGTAGAAAATACAATACAATTTCATGTTGGAAAAAAAATTACTAAATTTTTTACTAAATTTTCATATGTGTAAAGTGCAAAAAAGTACTGACATAAAACTGTGACTTCTTTCAGAAGGTGAAATTTATGTTCCTCTGGAAAATTTTATTTTATTGAGATGACATTTTTTGACATTACATGAGTGGTAAATAGTGAGAAAGATCACAGAAAAACACTGGCTGGAAACAATAAGATGGTTATTAAGTGATAGTTGTAGTGTTTCCTAATTCATAGTCTCTCTACTTTTATCATTGCCTAATTTTTTTATCAACTATAGGTATAGGGTTTAATAATATACCTTTCTAGAAGTTCTTGAGCAGCTTCCTAGTGACACTTACCTGGATTTTTGCAGCTAAAGTAAGGGCCTCTTATAGATAAAATGACAATAGGTTTTTGCATTACTTTCATCTTGGGCATAATTTTATGGAGTAAAAATGAATTCTAACATAAAATGACTCTTTAGCATAAGTTATTCAGTACAGAATGCTGCTGAGAGCTTTCAAGCTGCTTAAGGGAACCCGTACTGATCTCCAAAGCTGTTTGCACTACCAGTGGAGTCTCAGTATATATCCTGAGAATGTCTTTAAGTATTTACTGGAGATAAAGGCTGGTCCAGAAATTCAGAGGATAAGCCTGTATGTGGATCCTATCTTCCCTTATTTGTCAAAGCCAAAGTTGTTTCTACTTCGCATTTCAATCTCAGGCATGTTAAATATCTTTCTGCTCTGTAGAAACCAAACAGGAAAGATCAGAGATATTTGCCTTGACTTCTGAGAGGTCAGCATGCCATTTCTTCTTGGAAGAAAAATGAAAGGATGAAGACATAAAGTGCTTTAGTGAGTCTGCTTTTGTTTTCCTTTTCTTTTTTTGCATTACAACTGTAGCACACCCTTAGTGAAACTGTTGCTGGTGGAATCGGTACAACAGCAGCTGGGAGTTGTCATGAGAATCATGATATACACAATATATACATACATATACACAACCTGCCTGATGATTGCGTTTTTGAACAGAGGTATGAAATAATCAGAACAGACTTCAGAAATCATTTGTATTTCATCTCCCAGTGAGACTCCCTGTAGAGAAGCTGCTACAAAACAGCATTCTATGGCCTAATGTACTGAGCCTTTCTTTTTTAATAACTAAATGATTTTGTATCAGTAAATAACGGTTGAGCTGGTGAGCCAGACGGACACCAGTTAAAGTTCATCTTCATGGATTTGGAATTGTAGTTCAATGTGTTTTTTGAATCTTCTATAACTACAGTTTTCAGTAAATAATTTGCAGTAAATATTTTCAGATAAATAGAGAAAACAATTTTCTCTTCTATGAGCATGTGGCACTCATGTTATTTATACTCCATCCTGGTATTCTGAAGGGTGTTCTGCATAAAAGTATTATGCACAACTTGATGAATACCAAATTTATTATTCAAATAGTTTGATAAGTCAAAAAAAAGCATTTCCTGATAATTTAAGTATGAACTATACAAGAGAATTTTCTCTTTTTACTTATAGGGGATTGTGCTGATTTCAAAGTAAACCAACAGGAGAAATGAACCCAACTCAAGAGACACTACAAGTCAGAGTTACAATTTACTAAAAAGATTACAATAAATTCAATGATACAGAGAAAAAACCTGGCTTTAACCCCCAAAGACCCCATCACCCTGGCACAACAACAGAACAGTGTTTGTTGGTCCCTGTGCTGAGCACCACATGGTGCCACTGGGTGCAAAGGAAAAGGAAAAGGAAATCCTGTTAGTCTAAGTGATGGTTGCAGTCCTGTTGAAGTAATGATCTCAGTCTTGTCGAGAGTGGCAGTGGCAGTCCTGTTGGAGTTCTGGTCCTCCTTGGGATCCAATGAGTGGTACCAGAAGTCCCAAAACCCTGAGATTATATATGCTCAGATGCAGGTGGGAATGCCCAGCACCTCCCCCAGGGTGGGTAGTTTCACAATAAGTGATCTAACTCTGTGAGTCATGAGATATTTCTAGAATTTTTTATGTCTAGGTGTTGCAGCTGCCTATTATGCGAGTCCATTATGCCCCATTAGCAGAGACCCCTCAGGCTGGGTGTGAAAGTGCTAATACCTCCCTGGGAGTTACCACAGATGAGTCATTAGTGTGAAGACAAAGTAACACTTCCTTGCCGCCCATGGTTTCTTTAACACCCAGCTTGTAGCCTGAGGCGTCAGGTGGGTCCTGGACACCTTCTGAAAATGATACATTTTTTAACAGTCCATCAGAAATGGCATAGCGAGTGTAGAATACGCAGTTTGGTTATACCCACATTGTGATAAACTGGTCCTGGCCGTTGTGACTGGGACAGGGATAAAGATTTTCTCAAACAACTATTAGACTTGTTAAATAAAAATATTTTTATTGTCTTTGTTTTGTTTTGTTTTTTTTTTTTAATAATAATTTGTTAAAAAATTATATTTTGGGCAATTGAAATAGTTACTATTAAATTAAATTTAAAATGCTTAAATATTTTTACATTAGGAAGTCAGTACTATATGTGGGTTGATCTTAAGAGGCAGCTAAATTGTACAGGATGATTTATTCTGTCAATCAAAAGAGATTGAATTCCAAATATTAAATGTTTATTATGAAACCACAAAAGCTCAATACCATAATGGTTTTAATAAATTTTGTAGTCATTTATATAAACAATATAAATTCAAACAAATATAAATTAATTAATTTAAAAGTTTCATTTATTGACAATATATGTCTAAATATGCTTTTTTAGCTCAATTTTTTTTTCTGTTACGCTGTATTGTGTACATTTAATTTTCACTAGTATAAATTTAACATTTTATTTTATGAAACAACCTGAATACTTGCAGCCACACTCAGGGAAAAAATATTTTTTTGCTTCCTGGGATTTCTTTTCAAACATCTGAAAAGAAATATGTTTCATATATTGCTGAATTAACATGATTATACTTAAACTGTGTGTCCTGACTTTAACTGACGTTTTGCATTACTTTACTACACCCATCGCTGCTATGTCGATCTTAGAATTACATTAAATGCAAGCATATGGATCTACTTAACATGGTTTCACACTAAATTTGTACAGTGCTTGATCTTCCCACTATATAATGGCACTTTTTTTGTTATCAACACATTCATGGCCTACAGCTGACTGCTTTTATAGCTTTTAATTAAAATCTGAAGTGGAAAGTGTCTATCAGTGTGTGAAACCAGTCATAAAGAAGAGGTTGTACAAACCTTGAATAAGATGGATAGCAGTTACATCACTTTTCCCACCTTTGTCTTCATGATGAAAAGAAGTTCATTCAAGTTAATTATATCAAAGTGGGAGGTCTTGGAGGTAGACCCTATTTTGACAAATGCCCTCTATTATTAAGGACCTACAAATAAATTGGCAAGCCAGGAGTTTTATCAATATTTTATTGGTTTTCACAGACTAGTTAAGAGAATCTCGCTTACAGTTTGTGGACTCAGTTTTATTCATCTGGTTCATTTTCTTTTAGATTGTCAGCTGACCTTGTATACCATGTTGCATCTTTGGATATTAAATTTTTCTTTAAAAGGTATGTGTTCAAAATGCCTGGGATCTACACAAACATTTCCATTCATGAACTTGAAGATCGTTCATTTGTCATGCACACTGTAATACATTTCCAAGAGCTTCTTTATCTTATAGAAGTGTTTGACCACTGCATAGACAGTTTTTTAGAGCCTCTTCTCATGGGCAGCCCTGCTGCTTCATTGACTCAGTAAATGAGACTGAAATTTGTCTCATTCTCTTGTAAACATTTCTTTTTCCAATTCATAAGCACACTGCTAAAACACCCACAGAAGATTTGAAACAATGTAAGAAAAATCTTAATGCACTGCCTTTGCTATGTCTTTAATTCCTTTTTGGAAAGAAACAAAAAAAAAAAAACCACAAAAACCCAACAGCAAAAAAACTATGGCCCATTCTGACAATTGCTTTGACTTTCTGATTCATACTAATCTCTTTCTTTCCATCTCCTTAGTCTGGAAATAACTTTCTGCTTTTTAGATGCTTTTCTTCTTTTCTTCCAGAAATAGTCTCTGCTATGTTGTGTCCCTTGCATGTTCTTTCACCTCTGAAAATATTTTGTTAGCTTTTCTTCTCCTTGTTCTCATTAATGTAGCTGTTGTTTTTGATGTCCCTGGCGATAGGCTGATTTTTAAAAAAAAGTTTTTTGATTCTTTATGGAATCTGTTTTTTTCTTTGTAGTAAAAGAAGTGTTTGTCAAGAAAGTAATCAATATCATGTGTTGAATTGCTTACAAATGTTGGAAATTTTCTTAAAAGTCTTAAAGAAGAGGGTTATACAAACCGTAGTGATTTCATTACTGTGCTCTTAACTTTGAATATTATATGTAAATCAAAATCCCATCATATGATGTTACATCAAAATAAGTATTATATATGTTATTAAAATAATTTAATCTTATTATGAATTTATTAATGTATTACATTGTATGACACGAATATAAATATATGACTGTATATGACAGTATTTTACCATTTGTAATTGAATAAAACAAAAATCTGAATTAATTTTCTGTTCCAGTCAAAAGATATATTTTTATTCTTTTGAAGTTATCGACACGGAGCCCAGCTTAAAGATTTCAGGCAATGAATGCCAAAAGGCACAGTCTGTGGTAGTGAGTACAGAAGAACTGGCAAAGTAAGATGTGGAGAGACCATTACACCAAAAAGGTCACATGGTATTTAACTCAATGTTTTTAAGCTTGGCATAGAAGATGTAGTCTCTCTTACTTAATTCTAAGTAACAGAGAAAACCTGAGTACTAGAACTTTTAAATAAAACTGATATTTAATTTCTTTTTTTTTTTCTTCCTATTCCTAAGATTTTAGTTGTTCCCCGTCTTCAGGTACGGAATTAAAAAAAGAAAATTATGGAAATGCATAAGCCTTTCACTGCTCTGGATCTGGCACAAAAGCAGATCTCAGTGTGCAGCATAAGGAATGAGACTATATTTATAGCAGGAGTTAAGCAGAGTTAGTCCATCGGTGAGGTCAAAATGGGTATGTGTAAAATACCTTTGAGACTGAAGATTCACCACAGACCAGGACTGTCATGTTTGTGAGTCAAAGGAGGCTACTGTACTGGTAACTTGGGAGGCATTTGAGGATTGAACCTTTTCAAATAACTGGGGTTTTTATCAACTAACTTCTGTATACTGCATATTTCAAAAGAGTGTGTTTGGTAGAAGGTGCTACAGTGACTGATAAGTGAGTACTTCTTACATTCTCACAGAATACAGTCTTAAAACAAGCAGTTGCTACCATGCAGACATTCCTCGAATTACAGACTATCACCGGTAGTTGTAGCAGAGAAGGCCAGAGAAGAAAAAGGGTAATAGCAATGTGTATGTGACAAAAAAAGGAGTCAGGGACAGCTTTTCAACAGGAAAAAAAAAAAATTCTACAAATTTTATCTTTTTTTTCAACTGAATATGATGGTAGAAGGGCAAGGAAATGTTTTTTTAAATAACTTACTGAAAAGAAACATATTGTCTGTTACAGTCCTTTAAACAGTATGTTCTGTTTATGTTATGTTATTATTCTTAAAAATGTGTTTCCTGATTAATAGCTTTAACCAATTCCAGGACTAGATTTGTATCAGAAAAACTGAAACATGCTATGCTGTCACATGCACAGACTTAACTCTCTGAAACAATAAGAGAAGATATTTAATTCCTACTAATTTCTTTTAGTTGTAGTCTTTGTTGTTAGTATATGAGCTGTTCTAATCTCAGAATTTTCAGACAGAACCATAACATTAGCTGACAGTGTCCCTTTACATTGTGAAATCGGAGCCACAGGTAAAGAGCAAAAGAAAATTGTTTCTGTGGAACAGACAGCCCATTTACCAGCAACAGCTTTCATTTTATATATTTCATGTATTACTTGCTGTGGAAAATCACTTTGTTCTCTGAAACATCTGTGGTATATTGATGAGGAAAGATGGATTGTTGTGCAATTAACTTTTTATTATTGTTCTTTCATCCTATGTGGATTTAATGCCAAACAACAAAATTTAGGAACATGCAGGAGACAAATCCAGTCGCTATGACTCTACTTTCTCCTCCTCTACCCTCTCACAGAGTATCATCCAGTACAAAATAAGTAGCAAAATTTTCTCCATATTAAACCACCACTTCCTTTTTTTAAGATAACACAACAAAGAACAAGTTGCAGCAAATAAACACAACACATTCCCACTTCCCTATACCCTGTTATATGACAGTTTATACGATAGCTTTATTTGATTCTCTTATATAATGGATGCTTTCAGGCCTCTGGTGATAAATGGATATCAATGGGCTTGCCACAGGAGTGCTAGAGATTTTGGGATTTATAATACACTAGGTTTGAGAAAACAACCATCCCTCTGCTTCACTTTATGAAGTGTCACTGTGAGCCCTAGAGCTGAATGGAGCAAAATATATTTTATATTTGTCACCTTCCAGCAGTAGACACTACAGGTAAGTAATACAGGCAGCTTTGTCATGAAGCAGAAATGTCCAGGCAGGCCTTAGAAAGGAATGTTGACGGGGGCACTTGTGGCAGCACATCATCCTGACCCTTTGTTGAACTTGGCCTGGGATCAGTGCTGCATGAAGTAGATCTGCTGCATATGGAATTGGCATGTGTCCAGCAGGCCGATTGATATGCCCACTACTGGTACTATGGGATTACTTGGGCGCGGGGGGAGGTGTTTGTAGGGGTTTTTGGTTTTGGTTGTGTTTTGTTTTTTGTTTGTTTGGTTTGGTTTTGGTTTTTTGTTTGGGGGGGTGTGTGTTTTGGGTTATAGACTATTTTTTGTCAATATCCCCTAACAACCACTGCCTTTTTACCAGTCTTCTCTGAATGGCAGATTGACTGGTTTAATGTTTTCTTTTCCTGATATAAAAACTTCAGCTTGTCATTTTAATTACAAATCTATAGGGCACACATATACATAGCAAATTGTGCCCAAAACTGCCTGAAGTGCTCCATAATCTACACGTACTGCATATTTCAGTTAGTCATTGGTGCTGACTATTGAGGGAGATGGAAATTAAATACAATTTGTTGTTTCATCATTTAAGCATTGTTCTCATATTCTCATGTAAGCCTTACTGTCACCTGAAAATGAATGATAATTTACATCAATGCATACTGATGCATCATATTGTCATAGAAACATTTGCATAAACATTATCTGTGGCATCAGATGGTCATATGACACTTGGACTCTGAATAATTATGTCTCTTAATAAACCAGTTATATAGCTATCCAGACCTTTGTCCTTTCCATTCCATGAGCAGATTTGCAATTATAGGCATTGTGTGCATATGAAGCATTTCCTAGCAGAGAGTGAGGTTTTAGAAACAGTGTAAAACCCAGGTCTGAATATCATATTGAATAATAAGGATTTAAAATACTATTTTTTCTTTAAAAAGTACATATGCATTTGTGAGATCTTAATCTATGCAAATGGTATCCAGAAGTAGCAGCCAAAGTTCTGTCACTCTCTTTCAGTCCTGTGGCATTAAAACTGTGACAGAAAATATGTGTCCTTTGCACTTTCTCAGTTCGAGATTATGCCACCAAATTAGTATTCAACTTAATGTTTAGGGGCTTAGCCATTGTAATTAATCATGTTGTAACTGTAGAAAGATACCTAATACTCCGTCCCTATGCATTATTTAGATTATTTCCTTAGTGAAAGGAACAGGCAAGAGATTAATTAAATCAAACACTTTGAGGTCTGTTTTCCCACTGATGAACAGAGGATTTATATGCAAAACTCAGGTTAGCATTAATGCAAGTTTGTTGCATAAATCACCTAGGCATTGATAGGAGTGGTAAGACTTCTAATGACTTCCTTAAACACTTCTCCCATCACTGTTTAGATGGTCATTGTTATTAGTGAAGGAATATTATCATAATGTTTATTTAGTCAATGCAACAAGTAATTTTTGTCATGAAGTGTAAGTGAAAACTCACTATACAGGCAAACAATGTATACACTTGCAAGAAATACAGGTACAAGCAAGATTTCAATGTCATTATAATGAAAAACATCACTGCTTATTTTTTGTGTGGGGTTTTCTTCTGAAACATGCTATCTTTTCACATTACCATAGAGGTAACTAAACATCTAATGAGCCTTGTTGATATGTAACCTTTCTTCATTTATTCAACTGCATAATTTGCAAGGTGTACACAATGAAATGAAATCCAAACCTATTTTTTGCAGGTCTTTGAAATTTCTACAAACACCAAAGTCATTGCTGAGTGTGAATTGGTTACAGTAGCACTTCCTCAATTCTTTCTTTTTCTGAGGAGAAACCTCTGCTCTGGGCTGTTATTTTTTTGTTGGCTCGATTTAATAGCAACTTTTTTTACTGTTCTCCAGACTGTTAGTTTATTCTCAGGATTTTTCCTGATTACTTCCAAGAGGATTGATAAGAGCAATAAGTTTTCCTTTAGTACTGGTGATAGCGGTATGTTATCCAAGATGGATAAACAGTGTTTTTCCATTCACTGCATCCTTCTGTCTTTCCACTCATCAAAGAAAAGCCTCCCTTGTTTGCAGTGATCTTTCTAACGGGCTTTGTAAAAAAACCATCTTTTCTTATGTATCTGGGCATGCCTGTCTCTGGGGGTGGGTCATATCCCTCATATTGAAAAACACCGGAAAGACAATGCAGTCATTGATCACAGCACGACTTCACAAAAGGAAAAGTCCTGCTTCTCCAACCTGATTTCCTTTTTTGACAAGGTAACCCACCTATTTGTTCAAGGAAAGTCATTTGATGTAATATTTTTGAATTTCAGTAAAGCTTTTGATACTGCCTGTCACAGGATCCTTCTAGACACAATGTCCTACATACAGCTGGGTAATCACATTACACAGCGTATGAGCAACTGGCCACAGGTTGAGCTCATGGGTCAAGCACAGACTGTGGACCTGTCACTAGTGGGGTTGCACAGGGCTCCATCTTAGACCCCGTGCTCTTCAACATCTTCTTAAATTACTTGGATGCAGGACTGGAAGTGATACTAAGCAAATTTGCAAATGATACAAAACTCAGAGAAGCTGTTGACTGCCTTGAAGCCAGGGAGACCCTGCAGAGAGACCTTAACAACTCAGACGACTAGGCAGTCACCAACCATATGAACTTCAACAAGGGAATGTGCAGGATTCTGCATCTGGGATGTGGCAACCCTGGATGTATGTACAGTCTGGGGAATCAAGTGCTGGAAAGCAGTGCCATGGAAAGGGACCTGGGGGTCCTGGTTGATGGCAAGTTGCATATGAGTCAGCAGTGCCCTGGCAGCCAGGAGAGCCAACTGTGTCCAGGAAGGTATCAGGTAAAGCATTGCCAACTGGTCAAGGGAAGGGATTGTCCTGCTCTGCTCTGCACTGGGGTGGCCTCACCTTGAATATTGTGTGCAGTTTTGGGCACCACAAAGTAACAAAGATATTAAGCTCTTAGAGAGAGTCCAAAGGAGGGCAACAAAGATGGTGAAGGGCCTTGAGGGGAAGCCCTATGAGAACTGTCTGAGGTCACTTGTTATGTTCAGCCTGGAGAAGAGGAGACTGAGAGGAGACCTCATTGCAGCTACAACTTCCTTGTGAGGGAAAGAGGAGGGGCAGGTGCTGATCTCTTCTCTTTGGTGACCAGTGACAGGACCCAAAGGAATGGCCTGAAGTTGTGTCAGGGGAGATCTAGGTTGGATATTAGGAAGAAGTTCTTCACCAGAGGGTGGTTGGATGCTGGAACAGGCTCCCCAGGGAAGTTGTCACAGCACCAAGCCTGACAGAGTGCAAGAAGCATTTAGAAAATACTGTTGGGCACATGGTGTGACTCTTGGGAATGGGTGCAAGGCTAAGGGTTGGACTCAATGATCCTTATGGGTCCTTTCCAATGCATATATCCTGTGATTCTGTGATATTCTCACTAGTGAACACAGTTTACATTTTGACTTTGAATTTTTGAGAATTTTTGTATTAAAAAATAACTTTCTGTGAGAGATTAACTGTTTTGGTAATCAGATGTGAGTTTTTATGTTTTGTCAACTGCAGTAAATCAGCTTACTCAACTTTATAATGCCATTATTTTAAAAAAATATTTTATTTTTTAAAATGGTGAAGTTAAATATATTGGATCTCAGTCTTGGACTGACTGAAAAATATATATTTTTCAATGTTCTTCAACCCATTCTTTAACTGCACATCTAAAATATTATACATGATGCTGTTCAGTATAAGCCTCATGTTTTCATGTAGTTTTAGACAACAAACCTCACTTTCCTCATGAAGAAGGAAAAAAGTAAAAACTGATTAACTGTAGAGTGCCTCTTCACTAGTTGGACTTGCTAATGCATCAGAGGCATTGTACAGCTAACATTACTCTAGGGAGGAGATATTCTGTCTTTACTTAGGCATTTTTCTGCTTTGTAATCATTGTTTATTTGAATATATGTTGGTATCCAGGGAAATAATCTGTACAATGAAAACTTACCTATTTGAAGCTTTTCCAATGCCAGTATAAGGTTATTCCCCAGTCTATAGTCATGACCATATTAATGGCCTTCAGTATGGCTCCTTCTGTGGCAACACAGATGAAGAATAGCTACTTAAACAATCATGAAATCAGCATCACTCAATTCCTATGGCTCATTGCTGTGTATGGATATGATATTGGAAAGTCACTTGCAAGTAATTCATTCATTAGCACCAGTAGTTTCATCTCCTGATTGTCAGCTGCATATTGTCAGGATATTTTAAACACAAGTACCATTCTTTAATGAAAACACACAAATGGGATATCATAAGCTATTAAAACAAAAGTGATTATTATGCAAAGTGAAAAAAATTACTTAGGATTGGAGGTGTACAGTTTTGAATCCTGAATTGGTTGGGGACTTGTGGGAATGAAGCAATGAATACAAAATGTGGAAGCAGAAGAAAAAACCCTAGTGTTTTTGAAAGATGGATGACAGTAATTATCATGAGCAATGACTGACTATTGGTCTCCACTTTGTCTCTCTCTATTTCTTCCTCTTTTTTTTTTGTCTTGTGAAACATTAACTGCAGACAGTCAGTTGCAAAATGTTACCATCTTTCAATAGTCTAAAAGGCTATTGCTTTGCTAACTCTTCCTAAAACTTGCTCTGTCTTCTGCATATCAGGGAACATAAATGAATACCTACTTAGTTTTTAAAATTGATAATTACTCACACTTTAATTATCAACTAGTAGGCATAGCTTACAAGTCGTGGGGTTTTGTTCTCATATATTAAAAGGGTTTTAACCATTAGCTTTCCTGTTTATTCAAAAGAAATATTGACATAAATGTACTTAAAATGCTGAACAACTTTGCCCCTAAGTGATTAAGTCTACATAGTTGTGTTTGTTCTTGTCATGTTATCTTTCTCTTAGTCACATTTATGAAAACAAGAACAATGTTGAAATTGGTCTTTAATAAAGAAAAAGACAGTTAAAAAATTAGTTGAAAAGGAGTTTACACAAAGGAATATGTCATGGAAGTGTCTGTGGGTGATATATGGGGAGAAACATGGATACATGGGAAAAGTCTAGCAACAGCTGTTTCAGAATCCATTGCCAGCAAAAGTGCTAACTTCTCTGAACCAGCTTTGCATTGTAATGAGAGGGGGTGGGAAAAGAAAGGATATAGAATGATGGCAAGAACCATTGACTAGAGAAGAACTGTCTGGAGGAGCAGTAACAAAACAAAACAAAACAAATGAACAAAAAATTCCAACAACGAACCCCAAAATTAACCAGAACAACAGAAAAAAAAACCAAAAAAACAATCCACTGTTTCAGAGTTTGGAGTCAAAGAGAAAACTCAGGGAGGACAGCTAAAATAGGAGTACTAGCAAGAAGAGAGAAGACTCGATGAAAAAGAGCAAGAACTGGGAAGAAGGAAAATAAGACCTTAGGAAAAAAAAGGGATAAGAAAAGAGAGCTAAATGGAGAAACATAGCACTAGAAGTGCGTACAGAGAAGTAATACAGTGGAAACAGATCAGCTTGGAAGAAACTAATCCACTTCTAATCATGAGACACTTTTATGCAGAGCAGTGTTTTAAGGCAAGTAATGAGGAAAACATTGTTTTCTTTAGGAAAGTATATAGACTATCTGGAAAAAAAAAAGAATACTAGAAGACTGAGTTGGGAGATGGAGAAAACATTAAGTACAGAAAACAATTTGCTGTTACACAGAAGATTGGATGTGAAGAGATAAGGGGGAAAACCCGATATGAAATATAAGAGTAAGATGTTCAGCAAGACAGAATAAGAGAAGAAAAGAATTAAACAAATGCAAGTATAGTGGCCTTTTCAAAGAGAAGAAAATTTAATTAAGATATTTAGGAAAAGCATTTAAAATAATAAAAGCATCAGAAGGAAGAAGACAAAAATATAAAATAAATAAGAAATAAATGATAATTTTAAAAAATGAAGAAAATATGCCCTCACATACAGCTTCATAATCTAATTTCTTTAGAATACAGCAAACACACAAGTTCTATGTTGGTCTTAGAAATCCGTGATTTAAGACTATTGAAGCTTAGAGAGGGTTAATATTCCAGCTATTCCCTGGACAGATGCAGAGATTAACATGGCTAGGGAAGTTGTTCTTGATTAAACAATTCCTCTGTCATCTCTACTATGTGTGGCAGCAGGGAGCTGTGAGTAGGTACGTTGGCAACCAGTCTCTCCATTGAGCAGTGGAAGGGAATTTTAGCCAGAAGCTGCTTTTCAGATTCAGTGCCTACATCATGGGAGAGAGTAGTTTGTTGTATTTCCTCTGAAGTATTTAACACATTTCTGAGTGCTGTAACTGAATTCAACTTATGGATGTCTATAAGCTACCTATTAAAATCAATCTTTGAATATCTAAAAATCTGTTTAGATGAGGCATCAAATAAATGTCAGATTCTCAAGTTGTCATTAGTTATTTTTAATGGTCTAATTTCTAGAAATAATGAAGCATCTTTCAAAAATTTCCTTCATTTTATCAGCCAATGAGAATAGAATGAGAATACAGTAAATTTAACAGTGGCAAGTTATTGATTCAGATCTTAGAGCTTAACTAATTCTAATTCAGACAAATGCAGAAGACTGACACAGACTTTTTTTTCCCTCTTTGGGTTCTTTTTTTCTTTTTTTTTTTTTTTCCCTTCCAGGCTAGGCTGCCACAGATACTTTAGTAGTTACCTCTTTCCTCACTCACCAGTGTTTCTCATAATCTCTTTATATATCTAAGATTATGAAATGGTAGCTACAATTATGAAGTCAGTGTGACATGTCTTCTAGTTGAAAATTATTGGTGTTTCTCTTCCTGGTTTCTTTTGTCAGGAAGAAAAGGATCAAAGGTTATAGAGTGTTTGTAAGGATACTTGTTGTTTTTCGTTTAATTTAGCATTACTTTAGTTTTAACAGTTCCCCAGAATTATTGAACATATTTTACAGAAATATTTCAGAACTGTAAGAATCAAAGTTGTGTCTGACTGGGACTGAGTTTCACAGCAGCTTCTATAGTGTTGTCTTAGATTTGTGACAAAAGCCGCAGTGACAGCACACCAATATTTTAGCTATTACTAAATAGCATCAAGTCCTTCTCTATTTCTCATTCTCAATTAATAGTTTGGGGTGTGCAAGAGGATCAGGTTTAGTTTAGATATCTTTTTGTTGGGAACTGGTTGGGCACAGGGACATGCATAGGAGGTTGTGAGTGATTTCTATTGCACCACTATCATTTGTTTTCTCTTTGTCTTCTCCTTCACTTATCACAACCTGCAATTTGAGTTCTGGTTGGTCAAATAGACTTTTGTCTCCCATGCAGTCCCAATGCATTGGATTACTGGGCTGCACTACTCTGCATGATCAGAATTTTTCCTTGTGCTTTGGTAAATCAAAGTAAAAAGAGACGGGACAAGAGGAAATGACCTCAGGTTTTATCTGGGGAGGGTTAAATTGGTTGCCAGGTAATTAAAACAGGTTGCACAGGAAAGTGGTGGAATTGCCATCCACAGGAGTGTCCAAAAGGCAGGCGAACATGGCACTTGGGGACATTGTGTAGTGGTGAACGCTGTGGTGTTAGCTTAATGCTTGGACTTGGTGACCTTAGAGTCTTTTCCAAACTTTGATTCTATGATTCTATTATTTTATGTTGTGGGTTTTTTTCTGAAATACTTAGTGAACTGACTTGTGTTGAATGTGCACAGCTGGAGCAGATGATGTGGTAGCCTTCTTAGAAAAGGAACAAGAATTTTTTGTCATAGCCAGTTGAACTGAATTCAAACTAAAATTTGACTGGCTGCACTAAGTTTTCACTGGTCCCAAGCTCACATGCCATGTCTCATTCATATCTTTATTATTACTAGCAAAGCACTGTAAATTATGTATTTGCATATCTTCTCGCACGGACCTGATTTGCATGCAACTGCTTCTTGCACACAGTGAGAGTAAGATCAGTCTAACTGGAAAAAGAACTACTCACAGCTGTCTGTCTGCAGAGCTAATAAAGGACTTTTTATCTGCTGGAGAAAAAGTGATGGAAAAGGGAATTTTGAGAACCAGGACCTGAAGATGTGGAAGAACTTTTTTACTGTGGGGGTTACTGAGCAGTGGCCTAAGATGTCTAGTGAGGCTGTGGAATCTTCTCTGGACATATTTAAAAACCTGTCTAGACACAATCCTCAGTCACCTCTAAGGATCCCTGCTAAGCAGGACAGCTGAAGTAGATGACCAAACCTACCTATTCTGTGATTTTTTGGTTTGACTAAGTAGGTATCACAGGGTACTTCTCTTTCTGTGTCAATAAGACAAGAATTATTTACTCTTTTCCCCTTTGTGATAAACTGTATTGCATTGTCATGTGTTGTTGTGGAGCCCAGACAGCTAAGATATATCAGTGACTATTTGAATATTTTCTGCATGTGGACACACATGGATTTTCCATAATTTGTATTCAGCTCATATAGTCTCAATTTCTTGAATACTAAATAGATAAGACTCTTCTTATAACAAATATTTTTGATGCAGTTACTATACAAATAGAAGGCTGGACTATTTTTTAATAATTCAATCTATTTCTTTTTTTATTTTCTTCAGATATTGGCAGTGGTTTATTATATTACTTTGCTTTTACAACTATGTTGAGCTCAGGACCTGTTTTTTGAAAGTTTTATTATTACTTATATACTTAATATGTTGTCTGAGCAGTGTGAGGTGAAATACAAATCCAGCAGGGCATACTATCACTTACATTTTGGTTAGTAGTTTACACTTTACTGTGCAAAATGTAGACAACGCAGAAAGAATCTCATCCAGTCGATACCAGCTGGGGAGTCTCTCTGCTGTGCCTTTTGCAACTGGACTTGTCTGTCACGCATTGGCCTTTTCAGCCATCAGCGACCCTGCAGCAAGCACGGGTAGAGCTCTTCGAAATCTTTGTTCGCGAAGCCAAGCCATGATGATGATGATGATGGTGCAAAATGTGCAAACTAATAATTAAGAATATATAAAAGAAAGAAGAATAGAATGAATTTAGTGAATTACATCATCTGGCATTATAGTCTAGTTCCTATGTGCAATTATGCACAGCCAGTCTTCTATGCTTATTTAATCATTAAACATTATTAAAAAACTGAAGTGTGTTTTAAAATTAAGAATAAAGATTCTTATATAGATATTGATTTCAACATTCTACAATACATACAGAGATGTATTTTTTCAGTATACTGAAACATCTAAATTTGGTGGTTATGGTAGCTGCAATGTTTGCCTATTACTTGAGAAGTACAATTAAGAAAACACCTTTTGATTCAGCTGTATTGGTGGATTTTTCTATGGTGCAGTATGTTCTTAGAACTGAAAATAAGATGCTGAATGTCAGAGACTAGACATAAATTGAATAATTCAGCTTAAATATTAACATGTATTTATAATTACATAATTATGAATTATTACTTGTTTTAAAAAAAATATTTAATTTAACTACGATTCCATATCAAATACTCTGACTACTGCATGTCCTGGTCAAAAATCTCTATGCCTTTATTCTGTTCCTTCCTTCTCTTCCCCTTACTTTAAGCAGATGAGGAATCCCTTGTTCAAAGAAATAGAGTTTCACTCCTTCAGTATATTCTTTTTGTTCAATTTGTCTTAGTTGTTTTTTTTCTTTTGGTACTTGGTTTCTTCCAATTTGTCATCTAGTAACTTTTTTTGCTCTGCCATCCTGCTCATTATCTGTTCATGTTGATTCAGTTTTTATCCATATCTAAGATACTTCCATGTACTTCTGCAGTTGTAACACTCACCTTCCCTAATCCATTTTATTTCCCAACATGCTAAATTTCGAGTGCAGAATAGTAGTAGAATTAATGCTAATTTCTGTGACAAGAAAAGTGAAAAGTACATCGTGAAAGTACATCTCATGAAAAGTACATATGTATACACAAAACATGATGGCAATGATACTCAAAACACATCTGTAAGCCCAGAAGTTTTATCCTCTCAACTCAACTAACAATTTGCAGATTTTATTCAATATGAGAAAATATTGAGACTTTTTAAAGGCTTTTGAAAGGTTTCATGGGGGTGCCAGAGAAAGTAAGGCAGTCAGTACTGCAGCAGATAATAAAATATATTTTTGAAGTTCCTTACAGTCAGCTGATATAAATCAAATTATACATGTAAGTGATTAATGTGGGGATGGTCACAAATGAATTACATAATTGGCTGACAGTGTGAGCAGCAAACCGGAGGCTTTATATATATTTCAAGGTTGATATATAATTGAGTGTAAGCATTGGCAGATGTACAGTTGACTACAAATTTAGAATTTATAACTTCATTGTTACTGGAAACAAGTCACATTACTTTTTTGTGCATGCCAATATCAGGCCAGTGTTATAGTTACAATAGTTTGTCCCACATAAAAATAATAAGATTGTGAGAAGTGAACTGAATTCAAGGTGGGTTATTTTTGTTTGTTTGTTTGTCTGTTTATTTTACCATCATAGAGACTGAATTTTAAATAAAAGGACACTGGCTGTTATCCCCATCACAATTCTGAAAAACTAAGACAGTTGTGAGATTTTAGGAAAATATTCTTCTGCAGGTGGTGGTACTGGAGGAAGCACTTTCCATTAAATGAGATTTTGATTCAAACACTCAGTTGGTAAGAATCAGTGCAGTTTACTGCAGTTTATCAGGTGTCTTTAGAGTTTTCCTTTTACCTGGTTAGAGTTATGGCTTAGACTGCTTCTTCAAATGGAAAGTCATATGAGATACTCATTGCAGGATTGAAATTCTTTTCAACAGTGAGTAGTACAGTAAGCAGATCTGTCCTTATGAAATGAAAGGAAATGAAAAAAGAAGCAGTTACGTGAAACTAGCTGTGACCAAATGTATTTTCTCCTAGTGAATCAGTTTACACATACTTATTCAGAAACTACTGTGTTCACAGCTCACACCTATTCCTGGTTCCAGGAATGCTTGGACCTGACTCTGATTTCTCCAGACAAATAATAGGGATATTAGGTACTTCTTGAAGGTTATTACGACTCTGTCTAGACAAGTGCTTAACCATGAAGTAATAAGCTGCCATTTTAAAGTCAAAGAGATTCCTTATCTTTTTAAGGTTAACCAGGTGGTGAGGTGTCTGTGAAATCTAGAATGCTATGATTTCTTTTTCTCAGCACTTAAGTTGCCTTTTCAGATTGAGGCAGCTTTGCAGAATTCCTTTGAAGACATCCAATTGAAGAAGGAGGATATATTCCCAAAATCAAGACCTGATGATACACATTTCTCCATTTCCAGAAAGAAACCTTTTTAAACAAACAGAAATAGCTTTTAAATTTTTCATTGGACTCCTATTTGGAGTTTAATGATACTATCCTATTAACGGACTACATAAAAAAGAGATCCAAACAAAAATGAGAAGCAAAAATAGAGTTGTTTTCCTGGTATTTATCCCTTTAATTCAAGAAGATATGAAAGTGTATGAGGTTACACTTTGCTCAGCAAATTTTTCTGGTTTGAATTTGTTTTCTTATTAATATGAGAGTACAACAGAAAGACTAGGTTTCAGTCCACTAGCTATTCATATCTGGCTGTCTACCCTTCCTGTCTAGTCAATAGTAGTATATAACTACATTTATAACAATATTTTCTCATTCATTCTATGACAGAGGTCTAAAATCAGAAGATTAAACATGATCTAAGTCTACCCTCTTTTTCTCTCCATTGACTATGCAGAAGATACATGAAGTAAGCTGAGTGAAATCCAAATCAATACATATGTAGTCTAAGGTCTTAATTTTTAAACCCAAAATGGAGTACATATAATTTAAAAAAAACAAAAAACAAAAACAAAAAAACCCAAACCAACAATTTTTAAAAGGGCTGTCTTAAGATAAATTGACTATTTCCCAATCACATTGTATGCCAGATAATGGACCACTGAGATGCTACCATGTTCCCTGTTCTGTTAGTGCAGGATTGATTTCTCTGACTTGTTACACTGGTTTAATCATTTGTATGTGATTCTCATGCTTCTCCATGAATGAAACATTGGAATCAGGCTTAAAATTTTCATACTGAACTGTTCATTAAATTTATGTTATGTTTTACTTATAGATTTTGGATTTATTTTTGGACCAAATTCATCCATCAGCCAATGAATCGGGCATTACAGTTCTATAAAGCTTTATGGAGTGCTCTGTGTATTATCCATACTTTTTATAGACCAAAAAATATACTGCCCGTGGTCAGGCAAACATATGGCGGGTGGGGGGTGGTGGTGTCTGGGGGTGAGTGTCTTTGGTGTATTAGTAATTTTATGTTTTGTATTAATAGTCAAATATTTATATATATAATTCTTTATAATGACTAAACTTGAAGATTGTTTGGTTTGGTTAGGTGATAACAATAAATAATATTATGAACCTTTGTTAGTTAGACCTTAAAAATATAATCTTTTCTGTCAAAGTTGTGTGAGTTTGAAATTATACCAAGAAATACTTTTTTTAAAAAAACACTTCTTTCACTTTAAAAATAACTGAATATGTCTATCATTAATTAGGAATAACAGATAAGCATAGATCTTGTCAACAAACCTGTGACAAACATGTGGCTGAATTAAAAACTTCTGACTCATATTAATGGAAATCCTATTGCAATCTAAGTTGTAGAAAAGCTGAAGTTACTTCAGTAGCTGTGGCTGTTTAAGTCAAATAACTATTTAAGTTAAAGGAACAAAAAACATCCAGCTCTAAAACCTTTTCACAAAGGAACAGTAAAGGTAGTGACTGAAGCACAATATTGCTGAAAGTCCCAGTAACAAATGTAAATCTCAATTTCTCTTTTAGACACACACACACACACTTACCTACACAGTCTCAAGCATTAGTTACTGCACTTATATTCTGAAGAACTGTAAGCCCCTCTACAGCTATTGATCTGCAGACTTTCTGAAATTAAACTGCCAGGTATCACTGTGTTCTTGATATGTTATTGATTTTCGTTGGAATGTTTTGGGAAGAAAAAAATATGACAGAGCTGTAGGACAAAAGGAAGGTCTCAGTTTTATTTAGTAGACAACTTGATTATGCAGCAGCTGACCACAACATGTTTGTTTCTTTCCCCAGCTTTCCTTTGAGAATTGATGCTAAAATAATGGTATTTTTAGGGGGTTAAAGTGTCCTCCTGAGTCATCAAATTTTTATTGATTTGATTCACAAAGGTTCTGAGCCCCTCAGGTGGCAAAACATTCACCTGCTGCTTTAAGGCAGCTTTGACTTTGCTTTATATCCTTCAGAGACCGGTGTTTGTGGAAAGCATATCCAACACATCATAGACCTGCCTCTTGTTTATAGGCACTGTTCCATTCACAGCCCTGATACTCATTGTCGCACTCATCTGTGGCTTTAAGGGTCACCTTTATAAAAAGAAAAAGTTTGTTCACAGCCACTTTACTGATGCAGTATTGTTGATTCAGAATATGGAATAGGGAGAGAGAACAGGACATTTTTACGGTAGATTAAACTGGTTTTTGCAATTATACTAAAGAATTTTTTTTTCCTTCTTATCAATAATTCCTGATCAAACAGCTCTTTGTTGCTTTCAATCTTCACAGCATTAGCTTCTTATGTTCACCATCAGAGTTGACATCTATGCTCCTGTACTGCCTCTGGCTGGGACAGAGTAAATTTTCTTCATAGTTGCTTGTATGAGGCAATGTCTTGCTTTTGTGATGAAAACAGTGTTGACAACACATTGATGTTTTTTATCTGAGCTGTGTTTGCACAGAGTCAAGGCCTTTTCTGCTGCTCACAATGCTTTTCCAGTGAGCAGGCTGTGAGTGCACAAGGAAATGGGAGTGGACACAGCCCGAACCCTGACTCTGGTGAACCAAAGGGATATCCCATATCACATTGTGTTATGCCCAGTAATAAAATTTTCAGGAAAGATGGAGGAAGGAGGAGATGTTTAGAGTTGTAATGTTCCTCTTCCCAAATAAAATAACCATTATGCATGTTGTAACCTGGCTTTCCTGGAGATGGCAGAACACTTGCCTGCCCATGGGAAGTGGTGAATGAATTCCTTCTTTTGTTTTGGTGGTGTGCACAGCTTTTGCTTTACCTATTAAACTGTCTTTATCTCAACTCATGGATTTTCACAGTTTTCCTAGTTTTTCCACAGTTTTCACTTGTAGAGACATCCCACTGTGGGACAGTGAGCAGATATGAGGCTGAGTAGCCTGATGGGGTTAAACCACCACAGCTTGTTAAACTATCTATAAATCACTTCTCCTGTTGATCTGCTTGCTGCTAATAGTATAGTTAAAGTTTTCCCTGCTTTGTCTTCCTTTCCTGCCCCCTATTTTTTTATAATATTATATCTTTTATTATTTGTTCTGTAGATTTCTTGCCTCCACCTGATGTATTAGCAGCCATAGGCATTTCATCTGCAGAAAGTGTCTCTCTTCGAGACTTTTTATCCTGCCTGGAGTTATCTAAGGTGGTGTTCATCCTTTTAAAATTTCCGTATAAACAAGGAGAAGGTTTCCACCAAGGAGGTGGTATAGTACCTCTGGTAGGTACTATATCATTGGGAAAATCACCTTCTGGAAATACCTTTCCTTCCATTCAGTTACCATGAGAGCACAAAATGACTAACTGCTTAACTTTACATAGATGACATATCTAACATTTTGGTAAAAAGGTAAATGAGGCTAGGTGATGTCCACTGACAGTATCTAAAGAATACTGGTTATATATCCTACTAAACAACATTTGATTTTTTTTTCAAAATTCCTCTCTCAAGTTGCCTTTTTTATTTTGTTTGCAATCTGCCACAGAAGAATACTGAGCACAACTGTACTGCAAATTTTGTGTTAATTACTAGGTTCTTTGAATATAGTGCAATTTACCTGACTTAATTGTTGCCATCTAAAAATTAAGAATTGTGAGGGAAAACAAGTCTCTTCAAACCTGTTCCAGCTCTCTGCACTCCTCTATACCATGAATCATTTATGGCTCTTACCTTACTATATAGAAAATATAGGTTGAAGTTAGGTGATTAAGGTGATCATTATATTTAAGGTCCCTTCCAACCCAGCACATTCTATGATGCTATGATCTATATTGGAGACAGAGTGGAGGTTAAAATCACCTTTTTCTTTCCCTGAAAAGCACCTGTGTGAGCCATTTAATACATCCCTTTAATCTTTTCCTTGAGTTAGAGAATTTCTTAACAGCTTCAAAGTCTTTGGTTGGTGTTGAAGTAAGAAAGGACAATTTCAACTCCTTTGTCAGTACTATAAAAATTGTTGGCTCATAACACATAAACTCAAATGTATCTGGCACCTTCGGATTGAATACTTTTGTGCATTTTTTTTTCAAAATATTTTTTATAAAAATTTTGGCCCAAACTAATATGTTTCTCTCTTAGGTAAGAAAGACATAGAAAACAATAATATTTCCATGTTGAGTAAGTATCAAGGAGAACACTGTCCTGTGAAACAACCTATGATGTCCTTGTGATTAATGCAGAAAGACTTACAAGAACAGTTATTGGTAGAAGTGGAAGAAATATGCACTTACTATGCTAAAAATTGGTAAAAAGGAAGTGTTTTCTTTCTGCAAATATCTCTTTTTTATGGACTTATAATGACTGATGGTTAGCGCCTCAAAAAGTTTTCCTTGAATTATCATCATGTAAACAATTTCATCACAATTTGAGTTAATACTTTTTGTTTTAAAAAATTCTGATATAGTTGAAGAAATTACTATACTTTGCTGGGAAAAAAAAATGAAATCCACATGGTAAATATTAAAATTCTTTCTTCAAAAGGCTGCTTTATTTTGAGAATAAATAACAGCTGTAGGTATCAGTTTTGTAAGCATTCATTGGCATCACTGCCAGCAGAAATGCTTTTTAATTTCCAGACCAAATTTGAGCTCTATCAAAAACGCAGTTTCTTTTTTGTTGTCAGTCATTGATTGCTGATACAACCACGAAGTCCTGTGACTTCAAAGTGAAAGATGCAATAGTGGAATGCAACAGAATCCTCATATTCAGGCATCAGAAGCAGTGATAGGTCTACACCGGCAGTAATATCTTGGATATATTAGTTCCTGGTAGCAGTGAAAATGGTATTGTTTTCAGTACTATCTGCCAGTGTATGACAGAGGTTTCTGAGGGTTTATACAGTGACAGAAATAACTAATGGAAAGTTTTCTAAATGGGAAGGAATTGGCCTAAGTCTGTCTAAACTGGCCTTGCATTTTCCACAGGAACAATAGATCATTACATCTTGAACTTCTCCACTCACAGATCCCACATAAAGACCTAGGAAATCTAAAAGTGATATAGCACAGCTGTGGTCAAGGAGAGGTTTTTAAGCTCCCTGAAGCAAAACTTAACCTTTGGCTTGGTAACTACCACAACACACATCTGAATACGTATGAAAATCATAGTATACAAAAAGCATGGAAAAAATTTAATAGGTGTACTATAATTCTGGAAAAGTATTTGAAGTATTGCATGTGGTTATAATCTCTTTTATTTTCTTTTTTTTCCTTGCATGTTGAAAAATCTTTGTTTTGAATATCTGTTCTTGTTCACAGAGGGACTTTTTTTTGTTGTTATTTGTTCTGCCTCTCACTCTCATGGTAGGGAATTGTGTACTGTGGTGTCTCCTGAAGATTATATTTTAATTTTAATTAGTTAAAGTGACTGAACAATCTGTCTTACTATAATAATGTTTTTCTCATTGTAAATGGTGATTTCTGAAGACAAATCAAGAATACTAAGTAGCTATCCAGTGAGTCTCCTACGACTTAGAAATAACTTACACAGAGGGACATGTCTAAATAGGGTTTGTAAAGTTTCTTAATGTAGTTACAGATTTGAATTCTGAGTTGGATTTTTTTGAATTTGAAGAGCTAGTTGTTCACATATTTCTGTGTGAAATATTTCTATATAAAGGTGATGCCTTTCTGCCTTTCTTGCAAACTAAATGTGATAGGTTGTTTGTCTTAGCCTACTTTCACTTTTGCTTCCCACTCCAAACAAGGCAGGTTTATGAACTAATGTCAGATAAACTATTTTCACACGTAAGTTTGAATGTTTCTAAGTACCATGTAGAACCAGAAGTTCTAGAGTTTTAGAGATCATTAAAGTACTTGATTATATAAATCCATTCAAACAAATTAGTCTTCGTATATTTTATTTCCTGTCTTTGATGTATGTCACTGATAATATTTTTAAAGTTTTAGAAATTTGAAGAATATTAAAAATATACAAGGTCACTTTTGAAACTATAGTTAATCCTTAACCTGCCCATCCTGAAAGAAGATGTCTCATGATCCAGCTGAGTTAGTGTTGAAATTGGTTAACTACGGGTGTAGCTTAACTGTGTTGTTACCCTTAGCCTTTGTATGTACAGTTAATTTGTAACAGCTAAAACACATGCTCTTCCAATCCCTTCCATTCAGACATTCAATCTCTCTCCCAAACTCCTACTGTCTTGCTACAGGGCAATTAATCCCTATCATGCTTTTTTAAAAGGTCAGTTTATGAACTCAGATAAGGGGAAAAAAAAGTCAGTGAAGTGGGTTTTTTTTCCTTTCTTTTAGCATTAGCAAAAAGAAGAGCTACTGTTTTAGAACTGCAGAAACATTTAGCTAATTTCTACATGATCGCATCAAAGACATTCTGTTCTCTAATTACTGAAGTCTTCAAAGAAAAATACCAGAGAGAAAAAAACCCTGTCTTTCAACCATCATTTAACTTCTCATGCTAGTAAAAGTTGGAAGTATAATATGAGGGCAAAAACTACAAATGCAAATATTGAAACACAGAAGCAAAATACGATCCCTTTGCCCTTTAGTATCTGGATGATAAAAATTTAAAACATTGCCCAGTATCCTGATATCCCACTTATTCTTTTTATTCTTTTGCTTTCTGGATCTGAAAGCTTTTTTCCAACCTAAATGATTCTATGATTCTCTTCTTGAATTATTTTTAAAAGAGCAGAATAACTCCTTCTGAAACCTGTTATATGTTACTAATTCAAGGGTTTCATAAGGACTGAAGTATCTCTGTCAAAACTAAGAAGAAGATGGATAAGTGCAATGAAGAGAGATAGGCCATGAAGGGAGATTACACCAGCTTTTAGTTTGGTTGCCAAGTTGTTAATAAAGTCAACATTGTGAAGAAATAGCATTTAAAGTCTATATAATGAAGGTACATTCCACTTAGAAAAAGAAGTGTAGCTACTGTTTATGACTCTTGCAAAAGACCATATTTTTAAAAAATAAAATATTTAAACTGAAAACTGAAGTTTAAACTAAACCCAAACCATTTTGCTTTGTAGTCTCCCTCACCACTACCAATCATACTTTACCAGTAAACAAAACAAACTAAACAAAAATCCCGAAGAAACAAAAGGAAAACTGCAAGGTAACATTGGTTTGCAAGTAAAGAATAACTTAAAATTTTTGAATAAACAAACCTGAATTTATTGTAGGGGAACTATAACAATATGACATATAGAAAATGGAGGAGTGCAGTGATTCTGATATAAAAGAGAGGATGATGACACGGTTCTAAGATTACAAGACAAAACAGTTTATAGAATAAGCTTATTGATATTGATATTTAGAGACATATTTATACAGAGGTAGAAAAGGTTGGATGAAAAGCATTATATCATATATTAAAGTGCACAAGATTCTATGTAATGGCAGTCTGCCTTAAATAGTATTAGTCAATTCAGCTTAATTCTAAGATTTACTAAATTGATATAATGGGTCTACTGTGACCACAGACAAGGTGAATCAAATAGTACAGTGACTGATAGTTGTTTTATACATGTGTGGTTTCAATATTTTCATTTTTGTAAATATGTGGTAGGAATATCAGGGCAGTTTATTGATACAC
>VYXB01009536.1:32425-72473 GCA_013397135.1 Pachyramphus minor | reverse complement strand
CCCCCCCCAAAAAAAAAACCAAACACACAAAAAAACCCCACAAACAAACAAAACCACAAAAAAACCCAACCACAAACAAACCCAACCAAAAATCCCCAACTCTATTCCCCCAATAATTTGTTTCTTTGATATACAAGTGATCAAACTCTCCTTAGTTACAAGAGCGTAAGCTTCCTTTACCTGCATTTACTCCCATGGATCTTGCCATATATAAAGTAATTGCAAAAGATGACGTTATTTAAATGCATAATCTTCTTCAGAAATAGTAGTCAACATTTGGTTTTAATTAGTTGCAGATCTATTCCTTTCCCCATCCACTTGAAACAGAAAATAATACTTTCTGTTGTGGAAGGCTAGCGCAAGTATAGCTGACCTAAATATAATTAATGAGCACTGAAGAGGAGAAGGCATTAAAGCTGAAGCTTGTTGATGACAAAAAACATTTGTTGCACATTAATAATCTACCGTTGATTGGGTTATTGATGCTATTCCCAAGATGTGAGCATGGTAATTTACAGGAAAATGAATACTTTGTTTCCACCCTTAAGTAGCAGTATGTCTTGAAATAACAAAAGAAGAGGTTGACATGCCACATAGGTAATTTAGTTCCAGCTCCATTCTTATGAATCACAGCCAAGTGATTAATTTTTTGCCTAGGAGACAGTACTGGTGATATTAAAAAAATGTGGGAACAATAATCATTTTTATTTAAGGAAAAGCAAGTACTTGGTTTAGGGGAGATTGATACTTTGCACAAACATGGAGACATTGAATTTTGGTATCAGTGTGTCAAATGTCTAATTGATGGATATTACTACCATACAACAGTGTCACAGATTGAGGAACTGAACCTGGTTAAATACATATGAAATTTATAAACATTGCAACATTAAAATCTGTAGAAAGTTTTCTACTTTGTATGCAACATGTACCGTTTTCAGTCTAATTGGTTTTTCATAGATTTAAAGACACTTTCTACAAATAGGAGTGCATCTGTTTTCCCCAAGACACACATTATTCTGATTAAATATTTGAAATTAAGATGGAGTGATTTCATGTGTTAGTTTTGATTATGCTGGTTGGTTCAATGAAAAAAAATGACAATCTCTTATAAATATTTCAAAAATCTGAAGTGGTATGACTTTGTGATTAAAACTGTTTAATTACCATTTCCTGAAATATTAGGAATTAACCAAAGAACAGAATTACCCTAAGAATTATCTGAAAGTTTTGCACCATAAAACCAGTGGGTTTTTTTATGTCTGTGATTGATTATTTTTTTATATTGAATCAGTATGAGACCAAAGTAGTTCTAGCTGTATAAGTGAGGTAAATATTCTTGCTAATTTGGAATGCGTGTTGATTCCTAAAAAGTGGACTTCTATTCTTTACAGCCTCTCTGCCTGAGAGATTTTTTTTAAACTATAGCTGTCTACTACAGGGTCTATCAAGAAAGCCAAAGCAGAAAATTATCAAATTCTTCTACTTTCAAAAACAGATTAATAGAATAATTTGCATTGGAAGGGACATTTAAAGGTCATTTAGTACAACCTCCCTTCAATGAACAGGGACATCTCACCAGATTGCTCAGAGCACTGCCCAATCTGATCTTGAATGTTTCCAGGGCTGCTGCATCCACGGTCTTTCTGGGCAACCTGTTACAGTGTTTCACCATCCCCACTGCAAAAAAAAAAAAAAAAGGAAAAAAAAAATCTTCCTTATATCTAGTCTGATCTTACCTTCTTTTAGTTTAAAGCCATTACCCCTTGTCCTTTCACAACAGACCCTCTTTAAATCTTGACCTCTCTTTCATTAGTTAATAGCAAGGAAGAAACATTTTTCCAAAGCAAATTAGTCAATACAAAATCCATCATTCACTCTCTTCTAAAATTGCATAAATCATTACTTGGATGTGATTTGAACATTGCAACGAGAATCAGACTAGAGTATATTAGCATAAGGTAAAATATTCATTAGGAAAAGCACATCTAACACTATCTGGGTTAAATGCTTCCAGACGAATTTACATTTTGAAAGATGTTATTTTGCTAATTAAAATACAACAAAATCAAATGTCTTACAGTAGCAGTAAAAGTATTAATGTCAATTACATTGTACACACTACACAGAAAACTCTTGAAGTGTGTTAATGAGAAAGAGGCAGTGGTCACTGCTCTTAACTGCTAATTCAGGATTATGCATTTTGGCAAAAGCTAGAAGACATAATTCAACAGAAATTTCAGACTCTACATTAGGTAGAAATAGATGCTTCTGCTATAGAATCTGCTTTATAGTTGTAATACTTTCTCCAGAAGGTGACAGAGTCAAATCACATTCCTTTATTCTTAACTATATGTACATGAAAAACAAAGTGCTGCAGATGTTATGTTTCCTAAAAGAAATATAATTTGTTTGGTTTGTTGTTTTTTTTTTTGGGGGGGGGGGTGTTTTTTGTGTTTTTTTTCTTTTTTAATTCCTATTTTTGGTCATTATTAATGATACAGTGACCCAAGCCATTTCATTCAATACACATGAATGAGTTCCCTTATTGAGAGAGATTAAGGAATTTGAACGACGCTTCAAATAGTCCTTTTTTTCACTATGCACATTAATTTTAAACTGTAATTGTTAAGCTCGTTTTGCAAATAAAGGTATTTATGAGTTTCTAGCTGATCATAAACAAAACTCTTTGGGGCAAAGTCACCAGGGCATAATCAAGATATTAAATGTTTGCTTACCTAGAGATCCTAAAAAAAAAAATAAAATCGTGATAATTGTATTCTTTCATGATAGTGCCGTGATATTTTACCACAAATAAGAAAAGCCAATCCACTTCTGAAAACATTCACAGCATAAAATTCTGACTTTGAATTTCATTAAGGCATTTTATAAGAAGTATCTTATTGTGTGCTTCCTATCTAATTCCTATCTTATCATAAAATCAAAGAATAATTACGGTTGGAAAAGGCCTCCAAGGTCATCAAGTTTAACCTTTGACTGAACACCACTTCATCAACTAAACTGTAGCACTGAGTGTCACATTCAGTTGTTTCTTGAACACTTCCAGGGATGGTGATTCCACCACTTCCTTGGGAAGTCTGTTCCACTGCTTGCTTGACAACCCTTTCACTGAAGAAATTCTTCCTGATTTCCAACCTCAGCCTCAACCTCCACTGCAGCAGCACCTTGTCTAATTTTGAGTCATTAACTGGAAGTCAATGCATATGGTGTTAAGCAGGTGATGCATGTGCCGGTGTGGGTGACAGGGGAAGAAAGGATGAGACTGGAATATGCAAAGCACTCTGAGCATGTGGGCTCTGCGAGCAGAACATAGTTGTTAAGTGTGAATTTTAATTAATCTTTATATTATTGTATTTCTTTAAAAAAACCATGAATTATATTCTAATCTATGTTATTTATGATTTTCTTACCTAATTTCTACCCAAAGTTAGTTAAGACTTCTTCTTTTTAATTCTTTCTGTAAATATCCTCCCATAGTGAAATTATAATTCAATGCAGAAAAAATCAGACAAACACTAATTTCTTAGAGCATGTCTGTGCATTTTCAGCCTTTATGCCACCAGAGAGCAGCAAGGAACCCACATGTGCAGGAATTCCTGGTAAAAATGAGCTGTGAAGGTGTTCAGGGATCTGGCTTCACAGTGTGATGATGTGATAGCCCATTGACCACAGCTGGGTTGAATTGAGCATCCAGGTGGACTACAGCCATCTGGTGATGGGGTGGTCTGGCTCTCAGACAGACCTACCAAAGGGAGAAGTCCAAGTAACAGCAAATTTGAGGTTTTCATTATATCTTACTGGATTGTTGGCAGAACCAGCTTGGTTTTATGATTCAGCGTTTCTGCCTCTAGTCCTTAGTGACACAATTGCATCTTCCATTTGTCTTGTTAAACTATTGAGGGTGTTTTCATTAGTTTTTTGCTGTTAAATATCAGGTATGATGAACTCAATTGTAGGTATGTGTGGTAATTACTTAGTCAAACTTGAAAATATCATCTTCACTTACATTTTATAGAACAATATATACAAAAGGAGAATTAATCTATATGGGACTTCTCTGTCTTCCTAGACTTTCCCCCTTTCATGTCCCAGAAAATAAGACCAAGGAACTAAACCTTGTCTCTATCCAAGTTACAGAGAATGCAGTCAAAGCAATTTTAATGTAAATGGTTTCAAAGTATGCCTTTACACATTCCAGTTCATAGCTATCCCACTGGAGCACATGGAGGTCAGTTCTAATTTATGTCAAGCTGCTGCGGTCACAGAGAGCTGAAAATAAAACACAGCACTTACTGCTAACAGAGAAAGTTTTACTTTTACAGGGAAAAAAAATAGAAGAAAAAAAGTGAGAGTGATTGTGGGAGGTCTATGCAGTGAATATTTTTCCTTGATCCAGGATGATCTTCCTTAGCAACTCAATGTCCATATAAGTATAAAATATGCTTATTAATCTTCAAAATATTTTTCTCCTGAAACTCCCTACTAAAGCCCTCTCTAAAATGGCAGAAAATTTACTTCTTTGAATATTACTTTCTATAATGCTAGTCACAGATGACATAATATCCTCTACCCTACACATTAAATTGGACTGTTAATTGTTTCACGACAGAGAAAATATGATAAGAGTAGCTCACAGAGAGACCAGCTGATATACACCTTTATGTAAGATAGAGGATTTTTTTTTTTAATAGAATTTACTTTTACAACATATGACAGTGGTTCAAATTACTTGAGCATCAGTGGACAAGTGAGTGTGTTAATTCTGTAGAGGGGGTAATGTCCACTCTGCCTTTAGCATGTAGATTGTCTTCATTCTGCATTAATTTATTATACAAGACTGTCTTATCCTCATCTTTATTATCAGCCTGTGCATGGTAGTTGTATGTCTATTCATAATTTTTCAGTATAATTCTCCATTGATTAAAATCACATTGGAAAATTAAAGCCTTTCCTCAAAACTAGACGAAAATATCTTCAGTTCCTGAAAAGTCTTTTCACCATGGCAGGAGGTTTTAAGAAATAATTCATATTTATGTTCCTTTCAGATGAAATTTCTTGAGAAATGACATGTACTACGGTACTGGAAACTTTATCTTCCTGTCAAAACTGATGAGTAAAGTCAACCGAACAAGATAATAACATATCTCTTGTAAAGGTGGAAGGTGAGTCAGTGCACAGAGGAAGAAAGATGAAAGAAGCTTTCAGTCTCAAATTATTTTGGAACAAACAGTGATGTGCTAGCCAGTCTTAGCTGGCCAACATGATGAGTGCCAGGCCTAAGAATGCTGGATGTGCAAGTAAAGTTAAATAAGTTGAAACTGAAACACAGGAAAATCCCCTCAAAGACATTGTAACTATGGTCCTTTGGTAGTAAAATGAATATTTTCATTTTGAGAAGGCATAAAGATGGCATAAGATATATTTTCCTTGGAATGTGCTTGAAAATAATTTAAAAAGAAATGTGTAAAAGTGGGGGGGTTTTTTTGGGGGGTTTTTTTGGGTTTGTTTTTTTTTTTTTTTTTGTTTTGTTTTTTTTTTTTACTGGCAAATGGGAAAAATCATTAAATACATTGGGGAGATTTAAAAATTCCTTAAATAAGTAGAATTATCACTATAAGCATACCACATGTTGTATACATTTTTCAAGTAAAAGTTTGTCTTGGAAAGCTAATATGTAAGTTTAATAAGCATTCTGAAGAAGTGATTTCCCTAATGTTTCCTGACTATTGTGTGTAAAATATAGGGAAAATTGCTGTGGTTAAAGTGGAGCAGTATAGGAAATTGATGAACTTATTGCACTCTGCTGTGCATTTTCTTAAGCAAGAATATACTTCTCCAGTGACCTCATTACTCAAAGCTGTGAGTAGGTCAGTCTCTGAGAATTTACCCCAGAAGTCTAGAGTTGATTTTTAATTTCTTTTTCCTGTGCGTTAATCTCCACTAAACAGAATTCTCTTCAGAAGTTGAGGATCTACTTTACCCATTCAGATAAACCTGCTATTAATTTTCCCAAATGTGACCTTGAACTCATTCAAGGGAACAATTCATTCAAAACAGCACGTTCAGTTTTTAAATAATCAACAGATGAGTTCTTATATATATATAAGTTCTTATAACCTATATGGATAATAAAAAGCACTGTTTTTCAGTCAACAGAACAAGTTTACCTTTGCGAAAACTAATGAACAAAATGAAATATCAACTGCTAGTATTAGATGTCTATAAAATGTATTTGTTGCAGATCAAGCAAAAAGCTGTGTGGTATAATGAGGAAGCATATAATAAATGCTGCCACGATTAATTCCTTCTACTGTCATTTGAAGACAAAATTTCATATGTGTGTGATTATTTTCTCTCTCCTCAGCAATTATGTCTTTTGCTATGATGTGTCTAGAATTTTTTGGTGGTTTGGGTTAGGCTTTTTTTTCCCCTGTTTTTCTTATTTTTTTTCTCTCCTTGTGAATAATTTTATAAAAACGCTGCTCTTCTATCTGAAGCTGCAGGGTTCCCCTCGTAGCTTGTAATGCAAAGTGAAATCCGAAAGTCTTTTTCAAAGCAGTTTATCCAAACCATCTCAAGTGACACAGACCAGAGGGGAATCCTGGAAAAAAAGCAGCCAGATGAAACAGTATGGTATGAAAAATTGTTCAGAGTTACGCCTTTTCACAGGGAAGCCAATCAGGAAAAAGTAGGAATTGGTTTATGAAGCAGAAGATATGTTAAAACAACTACAGATTGTGTACACTTTCTATATATCTTCTGTGCAGTCATGTTTTGGAAAGAAGGTGGTGAGGTACAACCTTTGGATTCCAAAAATCACTAAAATAAGTTATATCGTCTTTGATTTATATAGAGAAAATTGTATTTGTATGGTTTGTGTGAGAACCAATACTTTATCTTCTCTGAGCAGAAAAAGGAGAGTATATTGCAAAGCTGAGGTAACATTATTCTTTTCTTCTAAGTTCTCCCTACCTCTTTGTGAGGTGTTTTACACAGTAAGTGGAGTATTAAACATCTGTGAAAATCTGCAGGTGGTAAAGGTTCAAAGAGTTTCTCTGGATATGTAACTTTATTCTTATTCAAATGATAGAAAAAAAAAATGAAAACTGACATTTTCTCACTGTCTGGTTTTTAGAGATCTACAGTGAATGGGAACAGAAGATGGCATAGGCTGTTAGAAGAAATTAAAAAAAGGAATGTGTCTGTTAATTAATTTGATGACGTGGAATTCTGACTATACATAATGTTGTGATAGATGAACACCTTGAAGAACATTTTATTTTCTTCTTTGAAAGAAACATTTTGGAAGCAGATTTTATATCCTTCTCTATAATGTCTCTGTCTATCTATACCTACACATTTGTATTTAATTCTTTATATCTATATGGGGTCAAGACTTTTTTCACATTCAGGACTTTCCTTGCATTATTTGACTGTTCTCATCTTTAAACAGGCTTATCTGAAGATATGACATTCTAGAAAATTCTAGGACAATCTACAGTGGCAAAATTGCCATTTTTTCTTAAATATGTAGATAATTTGGATTAATATTTATTCTCTCTGTCACATCTCATCTGAGACTCCCAGCTACTAGATAAACTGATGTTACTGTGGGGGCAGGGTTATATATGTCAATTTTACTGAAGAACTTGGATATGAAGGGGAAATTTTGGTGCCAGAACCTAACATTTTTAGGCAAATGGTCAGTTCAAAGCTCCTAAGAACTCTGGTTTCTAGCACAGTACTTTGTTTATTTTATTTTATTTTGAAACCTTATACTGGGGTAGTGGACCTATTTAATAAAGGTAATTACATAATTTGGTCTTTGAATTAGATAAATGTTCCCATTTCAATGTGACTGTTCTTTTCTACATTTTTATTTCCTTCTGCAAGGGAGGGTATAGTTGGTCATTTAGAGGATACGGCTTTTGTCATCTCTTGGATCAGTGGCTTAATCATAGGATTTCATTTTAAAGAGGACTCACAGGTCTACTAATGCCAACAATAAGATGACCTGGTAATATTCAGAGTTCAAAGTTTAATCGCAGTAGATCAATCATCACAAAGTTCAAAGCACACTATTAAGCAAGCTGCATATTCTAGGTCTTGAGGTAATATAGAATTAATTGTCAGGAAAACAGTGGAAAAGGAAAGTACTTTAATCTTCTTGTCCTCGATGTGACACATGTCAAGTTTCAAAATATGCAACATGATGTCATAGCTGCAGAAAGAGAGTCCAGTTTAGCCAAGGAGAAGGTGCAAAGTGACCTGGCAGAGCTTTTTTATTATTATTATTTTGACGTTAATAAACCAAGTGATATTTAAAGGTGTAGCACCCAAATTTCATTTCCAAATTTTTGCTGCAAACTCTGAAGATATTTACTGATACTAATTCTTTTATTTTTCCTCATGGTAAGATAACTGATTATTTTAGAATATTAGTTCTCTTTGAAAGTTCATATTAACGAGTTCATATTAAGGAATTAAAGTTTAATTGATCTCATTATTAAAAAAGAAACTATGGTATTTCTTACAATGAAGCACATCTCCAACACCCGTGAATCTCCAGATGTTTGTCTAAGCAAACTTTCAAACTGACTATGCTGTATAAACTCCTGAAACAATGCTAGCTAGTAAATCAGATGAAAGCTTAAAAAGTCTTGAGTTTGGTAATATAGTGATGTGTCTTAGGAATCTTGAAAGGGGAAAAATCTGAGAAATAAATGTGATTTAATCAAACTTCCATTTATTTTTGCTTTATTTTGTTTTCTTCATGACATCTGGGATTATCCATTGTGTGTCAAAGATAAAATTGTGTGAATGACATCCACACAAAATGAAAATGAGATGGAAATTTCAGATTCTTGCATAAAAACAAAATTAAAAAGATAAAAATTGTACACAGTTGTTTCTATGTCTTATGCAATCACATATAGAAGCGTGTATAATTTTCCAGTTTACTAACAAAATTTCAGCAGCTCTAATATTATTGATTTTCAAAGAATGATGGAGGCAGTTCAGAAGAAATTAATATAAAAGATCAGTGATACAGAACAACTTAAACTTGAAAAAACAAAAGTTTTATTATTGTAAGTGAAATTAATTAATCATCATTGGAATTCATTTGAATGCCTGAATGAATTTTCTATTTTGCAAAAACATATTCATCACTCGAGTATGTACGAACCCCATTATAGATGGAAGCTGAGGCAGACAAAATGTACAACAATACTTTACACTTAATACACCAAACATGCTTATTGTTCATGTACATAAAATTCAGTGGCCTTTTACTAGTTTTGGTTTTTTAACCAACAAACTTATGTAATCACTGGATGAACACTTTTTGTCATGGAGTAGAATATATCTAATATCTCAGAATAAAGTCAAACGAGTGTGGTGTAAAATATTTGTGGATTTGGTTTCATCTAGCTTATCTGCCTTCGCACTAAAATGGTTTTTATTGTGGTTTACAACTGAGAAACAAGTTTAAGAAACAAATAAGTCAAGTTGTTGATTGCTTCCTTTCAGATGAAGTGGGGCATCACACTTTGTATGTGTTTTTAGTCCCCCGAGAGTGGTTTAAATGAAATGGTTCAAAGTGGTTTATTTGAGTTTACTTAGAGGCTAACTATAAGCACTCAGAGGAGAATACCCGTTCTCAGGCTCTCAGGAGGTTATAACAAACTGCTGCTAAGTGTTAGCTTCTTAGACTTAGTCTTAAGAGAAAATTACTTAAGTCTGCTGGATTACAAAGAAGCGTGAACTCAAGGGTGAGAAGTTTATATACAGCCTGGAACGCAGAAGAAACATTCCTAAGTAGCAATGGATGAACCATGAAACCCAGTGTGGAAATGACAACAGTGTTTTGGTTACAGTGCTTGACTTCAGAATCAGGAGTTTACTAGGCCTGTTATATTGCTTGAAATTATATGCACTCGTAGAATCACAGAATGATTCAGGCTGGAAGGGACCTTAAAGGTCATCTAGTTCCAACCCCCCTGCCATGGACAGGAACAACTTTTACTTGCCAGCTTTCAGTTTAAAGGCATTCCCTCTTATCCTATCAGTATATGACCTTGTATACAGGATCTTTCCACTTGTAGGCCAGTAAACCCCACCATATATGTATAAGGTTCGAGAATTAAACAGGACAAGAAACAAGCAGCATTTATTTCAGCAAGAGGGAAACATGCTTCCTGACTTTTCAATTGGAGGGTCTTTGTCTCTATTACCAAGCTGCATGCTTCAAAACTGTACATGAGAATTAACAAAGCTTTCAAAGGCTCTGTCTCTGTGAAATCTATAGGGTGCACAACATGTTGCAAGGTGATATTTAACCTGATCCTGAGAAGATCTCATAGGTCATGTGTAATGTCATAAACATTAGAGAGTATTCCAGGGACTTGAAATGAAGACAATGATATACCCGTTGTCAAGGCTGTCCTTTCTCAGAAGTACCTTGGAGGTGCAACACAATAGAAATGAAGCTGGTTTGCAGGAAATCTAAACTAGGCTATTGTTATAAAAGCTGTTCTCGAGAACAGCTTGTAATGTCAGTGTAGATGCAGTTAGCCTTCCCCAATATATTATGTAAACGCTTAAGAAGCAGCTACTTTAAACAATAATGGATGATGAATAAGCCACTGTAGATATAAAGGGCTCTAAAAGACGTTTGCACAAGGTTTATATTATCATTTAAACAGTAAATAAGTATTTTTCACAGAACATTGCACTTCAATTAGTAAAAATCTTGTATCAAGATACTTTTCTAAACAGAATTCGATAGTCAATATTCCTACAGAAATATGTCTTCAGTTATTTACACAATACATTTAATCCATATAGTGTGAAACCACAGTTTGATTTGACTTCCCGCAACATCATAAATCAAAACAAACAAACAAATATATACCCTTAGAGTGAATGAAATATACTTTTGTCATGCAGGATAAATATCAAATGGAATTGAAACTGTATTAATTTTAATTAACTTTTAATATTATTTTAAGAGTAAAAAAAATCTTGGGAAAATATTCTTTTGACAGAATATTTTTAAACCCAAACTCTTCATTAATTTCTGAGAACTGATGTACTTAAGTAAGAAATCTTTTCCAACTGAGTACTCTCCTTAAGCTTATTTAGGCAGAACATATTTACCATAAAGTTAGAACCTCTCTTCTCTCAAAAAGTATATTTGTAATGGTAAAGTCAAAATAAAGCTAACTCTAATGGTGGGTCCATAGAAAGTACTTTAAATGACATTCTACACTGTATCTGTTATTTGAAAGTGGTTGTTTGAATTATGGGTCATTTCTGCAGCAAAGAAGCTTGTAAAAAAGTACAAGAAGACCCAGACGCAAACCTGTTTTTGTTTTTGACTCTGATCTTATCATTAATTATGGTAGTTTGAAGTATCAGTAGGGCACACATAGACCATTTTAGAGAGTGTTTTAAATGCTGTAATTAAATTGTAGAAGCAGTATTCACAAAAATAAAAATCTTAATGGAAAAAAAAAATTTCTATAACTATTTGGCCAACTGCCTTCTTGTTTTACCTCCCATTTTCACAGCTCTGACATGTAGCAGTGCATATTTTAACATAAAATAGCAAGTCTGAAACTCTGACATGCTGTATATTTATTCTTGTGTGAAGTAAAACTTTTTTTTAAGTAGTACAGATGATTATATCTATTTTTTCAAATGAAGTGTTTCTTTTAAAGTGTAAGGTTTATTTTCACACTTCTCATTGCCAGAGAAGCAGGAAACAGAGAGCTGTACATCAGACATTTAAATCCAGACATTATGCAATCATGATAACAAGGATTAATAAAGATTAATTTAGCGCCCACTTAAAAGCTCGGGTGTTTCAGAAATACAACTGTCTAGCTTGTAAAAGCGGAATAATTATAATTTCCTTTTCAAGTGTACCTCTTTGTTGCATAGTAGACTGTTGCTCATGATTTGAAGATTATTTGTGTCAAACTATTCTCTAGTTAAAGACCTGTTTAAAAAAACAGGCACAAACCATCCCCCCCCCCAATCGAATACTTGGAATGACTCATTGCTATGTCTTAGGTGGGTGGAACACGTTTTATTTACCTGTAGTGCAAAAAAATTCACTTTCTTCATTGATCAAAACTATAAGTGATAAAGACATCATTTCCAAAGAACTTAAATTTAATAGTTCAGTCCTTTTGAAAAAGATGAATGTAATAATTGTGTATTAAACCACTCTGAAAAGTAGGATCTGTGTATAACTGAATACTCTGTGAGAATGTAACAGGTGGTCACAGAAATAACATATCACAAGACCTATGCATTCTTGCAAATGGGAACAAAATTTTTCAACTTAAATTCTTCTGCATTTTATCTTTCAGCATAATTTCTTTGGATTAAATAATATTATCTATTTTCCATTTAATAACTATTAGTGTCGTATATACCTTCTCCCCACAAGGACAATATTAATAAAGTAATAATACTAGTAAATTTCTTTTCTATTTAAAGCAATTTTTCAGAGATGGTCATGTTTCTTTTAAGAATAAGAATGAACGGCTCCTGGGATTTGAGCCTGACAATGTAAAAAATGTAAAAGAAAAAAAAATAAGAAAAGGAAGAAGAAAGAAAATATCAGGAACACCAAAACAATGTGACAATAAACAAATTTACAAATTTAATAAAAATACAAACACCAAAATCAAAATAAAACTCTATTCAGCATGAGAAAAACGTGTATAAAGGGTAGCAAGAGAGTTAGAGCCAGAAGAAGCATGCACTACAGAAGAAATGAAGACAGGATTATAATGTAAAAGACCAGAATACATAAGACTAGAAACTCACATCCACATCAAAAAGAGTCAAATCTGCATTAGTAAAACCTGTTTGCTAGGAAAAATTTAAAAATCGATCCAAGAGCTGATTCAGGAAATTGAAGTTTCTGCTGTCTGCCAGGAACAAGTTGATGGATTTTGTGAAGGTACACCTGAGGTTGAAATGGATATAACAGCAGGGAAAATGTTGCTGAACTGCACTGTCAGTGGGATAACTGGCACTGTAAGAGGAAAAGTGTGAGTATACCCAGCTGTAGAAATGGAACCTCAGCAGACTTCCTAGGAACACACAAGAGATTTTGATGATTAGAAGCCAGACCATATTGCAGCTATGAGAGCAGTTTAAGAATATTTTATTATTGGTATGCACTAACTAAAAAAAAAAATTTCTTTTTTCCAGAGTGGGCTCAGTGTATGTTCCAGGGAAATATCTTCCTGGACTGAAAGTTGAAATGAAGAGCCTTATACACAGGCATGGCAGAAATCAGGCGAGAAAGGCACTGATGAAGATTTTTGAGGATTCTAAGTAATTGTACTTGTTCTGGATGAGGTAGAGCTAATATTCTTTGCAGTGGCTGCTATGGGGCTATGTTTTGGATTTTATACTATCAACACAGGGTTGATAATATAGAGATCTTTTTGTTACTTCCAAGACTGCTTTACTCAGAGCCAAGCTGTTTTCTGCTTTTTATACTGCCATGATGGCAAGGAGGTTGAGGATGCATGGGAGGTTGTTTCCTGGCTTTTACTCTTCTGATTCTCTTCCTGATCCTACTGGTGGGGGAGTGAGCGACTGGCTACATAGGACTTGGTGGTTGGCTGGGGTTAAACCACAACAGTTGTCCATAAAGAGTGGATTATGCTAACAATCTGGATTGTATCAATTAACAAAATGTGTTGAAATGTAACAACCTACAGAGAAAGGACTACTAACAAGAATTTTGGTTACAAGCTTAGGAAAAAGAAATTGCATATGGTAGTTATCACAGGATGACTATGATATGGAGGTGAAAATTAATATGATTCTAAAATATATGATCTGAGTGGGATCTTGTACCAATATTAGTGATATTAAAACCCTGAGACCCTAAGATTCAGAGTCTTGAGAAAGAGTTATGCCTATCTTTTTCCTGAAATGAGGAAGGTAAAAACATCTGTTTCTGAAATTCATTTATATGAAAATAAAAATCTAATGGAAGATAAACTTGTTGCACATGACTTACTATTAAATCCAAAAATCTAAGTGTGTCTGCACTTGTGAGGACCATTCTGAGTCCTTTTTCTCACTCCATCTTTCCTGTTGAACAATTTTCAGTATTCTCCTGGATTAGATTCCAGACAATATATCTATGAAATTTTCTTGTCCCTCTCCCGTCTATTTTACCTTTACCTTCAAGATTCTCATGAAAGAATTTACAGTTTAAAATGTCTGAATTAACTATAATACAGAAGGAAATACATTTATATAACAGAACATTGTGATGACAAATGATTGAACTCATTGATGCATTGAGTTCCTCCTAGTTTCCCTGTTCTAGTTTCATCTTTCTCAAAACCCAATGAATTAAGTGGATGACATTCATCTGGTACCGTAGTCATGAACTCTTCCGCTAAGCTAGTGCTGGGTACCAAAGGGTGAGGTAGACTTTAAAATAGTATTATTTTTATCTCTACTGTATTGTGCCTTAAGGAGAGACGTTCTCAACAGAAATTATGTGTGGAGGAGCCAGACACTAGTGAGGCTAGCTGACCTAGAATCTAAGATGTGTCAAGATTCTGTTAAAGAATGAAGACCCTAGACTCAATTTTGTGTGTAGGTAATATTAGAGGGAATAAATAGATGTGATTAAGTCAATCAGGAGTCTTGTATGGCTATGACATCCTACAGAATACCATCTTGTACTCATTTATTCTATTTTTTATTTGTTTCATAGTTTATCTGCACTTTTGTCTAAGTACTCAGTTATTCACTTGTTAACTATTAGATATTATTATTCCGAATCTAGAGATAACATTGTTTTTATAGTAAGTGAAAAATTCTGTGAATGTGTGAGGTTCAAGCCAAAAAATAATGAAAAAATAGCCTGAGTCTGATCTAGTAAAAATATTTTGTTAGTATTTCTGTTTCTGTTCTGTAAAAAGAGTGAAAATTTTGTTCATTTGACTGAGTTTAAAGAATGTGAATTTCATTTTGCTTTTTAAATTCCACTAAATTAATGTAAAATTACATAAACTTCTATTTGTATGCATATATATATGTAAACTTATANCATAAACTTGTATATATATATACAAGTTATATATAAACTTGTATGCATATATATATATACACATACGGATAAATCTAAGACTTTATGTAAGAGAAGCATGTTCTTTTCTTTTTTTCCTGCCTGCCTGTCAGCTGTTGCTCCAAATGGCATAGGTCTCCTGCACTTCCTGTGTTCTATCTGATAGCCCCATGTGAGCACTCCAGAGGGACATGTTAAATGCCACTAGAAGTGTATGGCTAGTCACATCAAGTGGACTGTCATTGTCTTCAGTTAACTGAGCTTCTTTTTTTCCTTTGATGACACCTCTGGCCTCACTTTTATCTGCCAGAAAGCAACTTTTCAAAACTCGATGGATTTTTGTTCTTGTTTGGTTTGCTATTTTTTATTTTTATTTTAGTTTTTCCTGGGTTTACCCAGTTTATCTTCAACTCCTGAGTAACAAATACTTTTTATATTTAGTTCTGTATTTTAGGGGTTTATACAGCTCCATTTCTAATGAACTAATGACAATTAATGCCAGTGTGAATGTTTAGCCTTTTCTGCATGCTTGTCTGACAGCAGAAACCATGCCTGATATAGGCTTATATAACCTCACGCTGTGGGTGGCATAAGCAACTAATGGGAGCATACTCAAATTCTTGTCTTTTGATAAGCCAGAAGCAGGTAAAAGTCCTGGAGTGCTTTAATGTTTTCACTAATGATACCTGTTGCCCTAAATTTAATGTGGGGTTATAAATAGGCCACTTTTAAAATCCCATTTATAATCACAGAATATGTCTAGTCGGAAGTGACACACAAGGGTCATCAATTCCAACTCTTAGCCCTGCACCGGACTATTTCCAAGAGTCACACTATGAACCTGAGAGTATTGTCCAAATCCTTCTGGAGCTCTGTCAGGCTTGGTGCTGTGACAACTTCCCTGGGGAGCCTGTTCCAGTGCCAACCACCCTCTGTGTGAAGAACTTCTTTCTAATATCTAACCTAAACCGCCCCCTAACTTCAGGCCATTCCCTTGGGTCCTGGCACTGGTCACCAAAGAGAAGAGATCAGTGCCTGCCCCTCCTCTTCCCCTCACAAGGAAGTTGTAGCTGCAATAAGGTTTCCCCTCAGTCTCCTCTTCTCCAGGCTGAAGAGACCAAGTGACCTCAGCCACTCCTCATATGGCTTCCCCTCAAAGCTCTTCACCATCTTTGTTGCCTTCTTTTGGACACTCTCTAATAGGTTAATATAATGAAAAATGGACACTTAAATGCTCTTGCTTTTCACTAAAATTGTTAGGTTCTGCACATGTCCCCAGGAATCCAGGGGTTATGATTACACATTCCTAACATTTACTGCAGGTAATGATAAAAGCTCTTCTGCTTTGTATGGGCAAAGGGCAGAACAAAAGCCTTTCACAGTATCTTTTCTGTTGTAAATTTAGAGACATCTGCCTATAACAGATAGATTTATTCATCAAAGCTACCTGTCTTAAATTCAGAATAGATCATAGAATGTAGTCTAGCCATAGAAATGCCTAGAATGGTTTGAAATCACATATTTTTTAAAAAGAAAAACCCACTTTTAATGAATGCTTCAAATAATGGGAATTCCACTGGTAAAACCCACGACAGCTGGTCGTAGCATTGTCTATATAATCATGTTTCTCTGACTGGTTCCGCAGACTTGAAGTGAGTAAGTAGGAAGTTGCAGCTACAGTGACACTTTAGGAAGTTCAGCACAGGCAGAATAGCCAACTAGAAGGACCTTAGCTCCTGCATGCAAGAGATAATTAGGTTGTTTTCTCTTACTTTCATCCAGTCTGTCCTGAAATCCCAGATTCTGGGAAGGGATAGGTTTTTAGGACCAAGAACTCGCCAGTATTTTCATTTTGGCTTGTGTTGGAAAGAAAAATTGGACGAAAGGCTGTACATCATCCACAAGTGATACAGTTTTTGAGTCACACAAATTTTAACTTGATAGTCATTGTAACTAAGAACTAGTTATGATGATCATAATTACCATTGCAATTGCCCAGAATGCAAAAAGTTCAGCTGAGAGAGCTACTTAATAGTCATTGTGTTAACTACAACAAAAATCACCATGTTATATATTTAACCAGAAAGTTCTGGAAGTACTTCTGATGATAAGGGTAGCTCAGTAATCACTGGGAATTGACTGCTGGATGACATATTATGTTCAGAATAATCACTTTGCAGGCATTATGTTTCTCTTATTATTATTTTCATAACGCTCTGAAGGGGATCAATAATTTGCAGTAACTATGAAAACAAACTCACTGTACAGAAGATCTGTCAAGTAAGTGTATAAAATGAAGATAAAAGGATGAGAACTACATGTTACTGAAAACAACTGAGCATATATATATATATAGACACATTTAAAGATACTATATGTATAGACACCTACAAATTGTTGCATTGCATCATATCAAGATTACTTTCACTATCTGGCCCTCTGTATGCTGGGTCTCATTTCCTATAGTTTGTTCTTCCTTTAACGTTCTTACAATTTTTAAGAATGCAGTTTTCTAGGGCTTCAAAATAAAATAATATTTAAACAAAACCAAAGAAATTTCATTTTTATTGAAGAGAAAGAGTAGAGAAATTTTATCCTTTTATTGTCAACTAGTAAAAGAATTGAATGTCTCACAAAATTTTAGCTTTGCCATTCATAGAAATAACTTCAGTATAGCTAGAACAAACCTCTAGATATTTTAGAAGGAAAAATAATGGGAAAATCAAACTTTATACGTATTCCTTCCTGAGTGAGAAAAATGTGTTTTTTCTTTAGAATACTAAGGACAAAAGTTTTTCAGTGGTAATGTTTTAGTTATCACAGAGCAGAGTAAATATTTTTTCTTCAGTAAGCTTACACTTTCAAGTATAAAAAGGTGTGAACCAAAACAGTAGATTTAATATCGTAAACTCTGAGGTATACAAAATCTGACTTTTGAAGCTTGATTGCACCTCTATAACTAATATAACAAAGTTACATGCAGAGTTTCTTAGGTTTTGGAATGCATTCTATTTTCCTTTTTCCCTTTCCTTCTGATTTTCTGTAGGTCATTTCTCTCTCTTTTGATCTGTGATGTATTTGCTCAGGTGTTTCCCATTTCTATGGCAGTGTCAATTAACTCCTTTAAATTTGCCCCTGTTGCTCTCAAAATGTCTTGATGTTCCCTTTGAAGCCTTTCCCTCCATTATCCAACATTTTCAGCATCAGAGACTGACCTCTGTGAGAGGAAAGTTTGCTGCCAATAAGCCCTGCCCTGTTAGTAGATGTGTGTTTAGATGAAAGAAATGAATTTATGAAATGAACCTAGAAAGCAGCACTAGCGCAGTCTAATTACTATAGTCAAGAGTCAGAAATAACTCAAATCCACACTTACCCTTCCAGTACTCAGGAGTCTTTGGGTGTGGGGTTCAGTTTCCAGTGTAGTAATTAAATATAGCATTATGAACATTTAACACTACTTTCCATGTATGTTTTTGAGTGAAGAAAGAGGGGTGATTGTCATGGGTTTACCAGAGCTATTTTTTTTTTTTTTCAAACTCCCCCCTCTACACAGTTACTGTAAGTTGAGAGAGGTTTTATACAGACAAAACAGAGGCTTGACGTAAGGGGAATAATACTAAGATTTATTACTAACAAGTTAAAGACTAAGGAATAATATATACTACAACAGTTCTAATTAAACTCACTTATCTTATGAAAAGAAAGTTAAGTTATTAGTTATATAATTTGGTTGAGTTCGAGTTCTGCAGTTTTCACTCCCTTGCCCTGGGAAGGGAAGGGAGGGTGTGAAGGCCTTCACTGTGGGCCTGGGCACCTGGCTGGGTGCCAGGTCCAAACCATCATGAGTATCTACAAAAGCATTTCTCCCCGCTTTTATCATTCTGGAAGGAGAAAAGGTTCTTCTTTTTAAACAATTCAGTAATCGGCTCGGTGCCAGGTCCAAATCATCACAGGTATTTACAAAAGTATCTCTCTCCCCCCTGTGTCAGTCCAAGAGGAGAGGGTTTCTTCTTTCTGTAGCAATTCAGTAGTACTATGAAGTTCCTCTTCTACTGTCTTTAGAACCACAGCTTCAATGTGTTGTGGCTGCAAATTTCTTTCTCTCTCTCTCTCTCTCTCTCTCTCTCTCTCTCTCAGCCAGCTCTGCTGCATGATGACCTCAGGGTTGGGCCTGTCCCTTCTCCATTCCAGCCAGGACAGAAGGCCAGGGGGCATACCCAAGCTCCTGAGATCTTCCATGGTTTGTAAGAGGACCCTTACTCCACTATAGTCTGTACCACAGTTATAGGGGATAATGGCTTTGAGTCCTTTTCCCTGTTCCTGTGGGGTCCTTTCTATGGCTTGCAGAAGGACACTTACTTTACCACAGTTTTCAGCCACAGCTACCGAGAATGGCTTTGAGTCCTTCCTCTGCTGCGTGGAGGTCCCTTCCCACAGGAGATAGTCTTAAATAGACCTCTCCTTGTGGATCCACCCAGGACAACAGCTCTTCCATTCTCCGCTGTCCTTAGGGTCACAAATGAGCTGCCGGGGGGCCTTTTGAACCCCAGTAATCTCCTACAGGCAGCAGGGGGTTTGCAACTTTCAGTCTTTCCCCTGCTGGTGGGAGAGAGGGGCAGGGAAAAGCTTCCCCCCTCGCTTCTCTACTCTCTCCTGCTAGAACTGACCTTGGAGGAGTCTCTTATCTAAAGCTCTCTGTCAGGCAGGAATTCTTTCTGCAGCAAGTTTCAAGCAAGGAAACTTCTTTCTGGAGTTTTTCTCCACTCTGTTACACATCCCGGCCGGGGAAAACTTCAGTGCCATGCTTGCCCCCAGCCCAAGGCCAGGGGAGAGGGGCCTGGCCTGGCCCCCCACTTCAGGAGGACTGCTGCCACCCTCCTCACATTGCTGCCAAATTTCTTCTGTGCAATCACCTTCTCTTCTGTTTTCTTAAATATGTCATTAGCAGAGGCGTTACTAAAAATTATGATTGGCTTTGTGATGGAAATCCATCTGGGTCTGACCACTTCAGTTCGGGGGGGCTGGTAAAACCCACAACAGTGAGGAAATAAAGAAATTGAATATTTTAGTTTTACAGACTCAAAAATCCCCTGTTCAATATCTGTAAAAGAAAATAGTAGGGAGAAAAAAAGCAAAAATCAGTCATCTTGAACAGAAGAAGTTAAGAGATATATGACTCATTAGGGTGGGTTTGATAAATTTTTTAATCTACCTATCTGCAGAGTTGCAGAACTGACATAAAATTGAGTGCAGTTGCATTTGGTCTTACTTTTTCCTCCTGAAATGACCAATGTCTTACTATCTAGTAAATTTTACAGATTTCTCTTCTGCCTCAGTTTCTCTAATATGACTTTTTTGCTTCTGAAATACCCTGATGGTGAACTATTTACAAACATTAGGTTACACATGATTGATTTTGGAGTATTGCTTATTTAAAACAGGACATTTAAATGAGATCTTCATCTCGTTTTTAACCAAAAAAATAATATTACTTCCTTATCCTACTGTACACTGTGAAGCCAAAACAGATAAATAGATTGTATCTACTATTATACTTCTTAAGACATAAGACATTAAAACTCTCTATGGCACACAGCTGTACAATAAAACATGGCATATATAAAGTGGCATACTTTAGATTTTATTACTGAGGGGAACAGAAGTCATGTTGTTAAACTAGAAAATTCAGAACAAAGCTCCTTTCTTTTAGTTTTTATTGCTCTCTAATGTAGAGAAATAAGGGGATGAATTGCCCCCCGCCGCCCATCTCTCGAGGGCAGAGACAGGCGGTGGAAGGCCCCGAGGCCGGCAGACGAAGGGCAAGCAGCACGCAGGGAGTCCAGCAGCAAAGAGAGACTTTATTCAATTTTCCCGCAGCTTATAAGGCTGCCGGGAGGGAGGGGTTTTACCGCTCGGCCAGCCAATGAGAGGAGACAATAGAGTAACCATGGGAACCCAGGAACTGGGGATGGACAGGTGAGACAACCAATGAGACAACAGGATTTACATACATGAGGAGCAAAACATAGTACGTATAATACACAAATACCAAAACACAGAGTTAACAATTTCTAACCCCCAACACTCTAACATACTTGTTACATGATCTTGACTATATCATTCATGCTAAAAACTGAGTTGGTCCAGTAGCATCTTGATACTTGATTAATAGTTTTGATTCCTAACCCGCTCCTCTTCCCCCTTACTCTTGACTACAAGGTATTGCCATATACCATGCATCAATTCTGGCACGTTTTAGAGCTGTGTTAGCCTTGGAGAGCACTTGTTACAACGTCAACCTAAGTGATCATAGCACAGGCTTTCAGAAGGCACTACTCAAAGCACATGGGAATGACGTGGAATTACTAGGAAAGGAATAAGGGCAGAAGAAAGTAGCATAAAGGAAGCAGAACCGTCCTCTTTTGTTAGCTGTTGGAAGTCGAGGGTTTACCATCATTACTTAGCTTCATTATTAGAGAAGATTTTTGGAGCTGTTTATTTGCCATTTAAAGATGGATTATCTACAGCACGACAAAGCACTAAAGGGGTGACGAATCTACTATCTGTTTCAAAATTAATGAAATATGATTAATGTGGTAATAAAATAATAAAAAAGAGAAAAAGTTACCAGTTGGGTATGATTCCTTCTTCCAGAATTGTTCCTGATTCTTACCCAACAACTAATTTTAGTACAGAGCTTGACTTAGAAATATTTAGTAAATTCTGTAAGAGAAATTGTGGAATTCTAAAAAGCATTCCCCACCTAATGTGGATTAAATCCAGCATGAAGATGGAACTGCTGACATTTAAGTCAGTAATGGACTTTAGAATTGTCATTTTGTGCTCCCAGTTCTTGTCCACTCTCATTACAAAACTCTTACAATACACTTGCATTCTCAGTATTATCGTTACTATTTACATTTATTTTTACAGATTAAATATCTCTCTTTATTAGAAAAATCTGTGTTTGTATTTATCTATATGTAAAACTATTCTATCTCATTGAAGAGTTCAAGAAACTTCAATAATTGCTTTAAGTGAATCACCTAAGTATGCCAGAAAAAAATATGTGAAATATAATTTTATCTTCTTGAAAGGCAAGGTAGAACTTCTGGGCTTGCTTGCCAATTTGTTTACTATTTAATATGTCTTAGTATAACAAATCTGTAGACCGTCTATAACAGTTTATGTAATTTATCTCAGCTTCATATTTCATTCTGTATTGTCAGTAAAGATATTTTCTCTTTGTTTTTAGAGAACAAACTTTTATGATCACTTTGCTGATTGTTTTCCTCCTTCCTTCTCTATCACCATACTGAATCTTTAGCATGTTTTCCCTTTTCCTCTCCTCCTCTCCCCTTTCCAAACCTTCCCAAACCCTCTCTTCCCAAACCTTCTCTTCCCAAACCTTCCCAAACCTTCCCTTCCAAATTAGACAAAAATACAAAATGTTTTTGGCTTTTTTTGAAAAAAGCTTGGGCTTGAGACTGTCTCTAACTTTAAATTTTCTCTAATGTACAACTAAAACAAGTAATTTTACAGATTTAAATATCAATACATCTCTGTTCATAAAACAACATTGCAATTGCAAATCTTACCTCATCATATTCCATCATCTCTCTCTAGGCTGATTGAGATCCATATTATATGGATGGTGGTGTCCTCAGATGTGTGTTGTTACTGTTCATCTTCTCAGTCTTTCTTTCAGCTTTCAATTACATTTATTGGATTGTGTGATTTAGAACACAGCAAGGCAAGTGCACCACCACAGCACTCACAACAGGCAGAAAATTAATGTCTCAAGCTGTGTCTGTTGTGTCCTTCCAGATTTCTGTCCGTACCAATTATCTTTTCAGAGGACTGTGTAGACCCTGTCATAGAGGAATCTGACTTCTGAAATGCAATCAATGAATAATAAACGTTTAAGAGAATAACTTTCTTTACACTTGATTAATCTTTTTTTAGGCCTCCAAAGTACAGGAATCTCAGAAGTTTGTTAAGACCATTTATCTTAATGCATGGAAGAATCTTTTATTGAGGAGAGTAAGTTTATACTGTTAAATGCTACATGCACCTCCTTCTGAATACTTAATTTATTTTTAGTGTAATTTATGTATCACAGAGTCTCTGGTGTGTGTTTAGAAGATTCTGAATTAAAACACAGACAAATCCCAATGCCTTTAGACCAGATATGCAAGATATAAGTCTCTAAAAACAGTGAAAAAAAGATTTGCTTACGTACCTGACCTGTAGTGTAAATTTCACATTTGCATTTGGGATCTTTCCACAGACCAAGGCAACTGGGGTGCAATGTAGACTTGCTGCTCATCATCCTCTGTTCTGTCTAGCCTGAGGATTTGGCTGCCATACTTTACTGTTAAACTGTTTCTCCACACTGGAAAGATATAAGGTCCCTTCTTTTCCTTCTTGTACTCTAAATGAAGGCTGATGTCAAGATCTAGATTTCTGAACCTACCTAAATTTTGACATGTTATTGAGAGGAAGGTTTCTTTTCAGGGACTTCAACAGACTTTTAGAGAAAACACTCTATGTAAACTGGTCACCTGGCAAAGACACGACTTGTTTGACATTTTAGAGGTTGGAGTAATTTTAGGTGTCACTCAAATTCTCAGGTACCCTTTTTTCCATCTCCTGGAACACATTCATGATGTACGGCAACAACAATTAATATTTATAGAAAATCATATAATATTTTGTGTTGGAAGGGATTTTTAAAGGTCATCTAGTTCAGCACCACTCCATCTTCACCCTGCTGCTCCTTTTCCCTGGCAAACAGCTGGTAGAACTGATATAAATAGAATACCAGGATAGCCTATTTTTCATAGGATAAACAGTGTAAGAAGAAAAATGAGAAATAACTTCTGTACAAAACCCCCAAACATTAGAGAACAGGCTGCTAATACTTTTTACGTCAAGATACTGAGAAAATTATCCTATTTGACACTGTTTCTCAATTTTGCCTTAACACAAGTAATGCAATTGTATAATAATTTGTACTGTATTATTTCTTTTCACTTTTTGGAACTTCAGACATCAAAGGTAAATGGTGTTCATTAAATGGGGATATGTTATTCTACCCAAGTAACAGTGCCAGAATAATAACTAATGTATTTCATTTTGATGTACAGCTATAACATACATCTCTTTCTGAGAAGGATAAGGTCACCTGTCATAAAGGTGTATTTGCTGTCCAAAAAATGATACATAACTATTGAAAACTGTGAATTACTTAAAAACTTAAGATATGCAATAGAGCTGTTGACCTTTACATTGGTAGAAGTAATACAGGTAGCATCACCAAAGTGTTTGTTTTTTTCTCAAAGTATATGCAACCTTTCTATTGGAAAATCATAGATATAAACTTTTGGCAAGTTGATAATACTTTATTTTTTTTTTCAATTTAGACTTTATATGTACTGTACATTTAGAATAAACATATCTTATCATGGTGTTATTTGTATCTTGTTTTTCACAGGCCAATTGGAAAAAAAAGGATTTATTACTCAGAGACAGTGTATAAGACAGGAAATCAACATTGTAAATGCAGGAGGGCTCCACATATGCAGGTTTGGTTTTTTTGGGGGGAGGGTGTTAAGTTAAACAGAGGCGATTCGAGCCAGACAACAAAATGAATATGCAAGTTGGAAAATGTAAATAATATTTACTTTATTTTTCATTTAAAAAAAAAAGAGATGGTAAAGTATTAAAAGACAAATTTAAATTTTATAAAAGGAGATAATTTTTTTATCCTTAGTTATTTTCTAGCCCAAGTCAGCATTGAGCTTAGAATAAGATTAAGAGAAAATAGAGAAACTCATACAGAAAATAAGAGCATCCATGCTCTGCTCTAGACTTAAAACTCTAGAAGGAACTCTCCTGTTTCAGGGACTGAAGTTATTCTATTTTGGAGCTAGTAAGAAATTTCCTGTAAATATCATGTTCTCCATATTTGTTACCTGTGGAGTTTCTTTTATTTTTACCATGAATATACACCAGGAAATGAATGTCAGATCAAAAGGACCTCTGTTTTAATCCTCTGTATGATCAATGAACATAATACCTATGATCTTTTTTTTTTCTGTACAGTTGAAATAAGGAAATTTTACTATAGCTTTTATTAAAAGTCAGACAGAATTTCAAAAAAAGTATATAGAAAATTTAGAACTACCTCCCTAGGGAGGTATATCCTGTATTCAGCTATCCCCTAAGTATTATCACATTGTTCTATGTTTTAGTACTGACTATTTCAAATCAAATTTGATTCATTAAGTACAAAACAAAACCCTTCAATGTTATTTGTCAAAAGAATAAGGGAAAGAAGCTTGAATTGCCAATACAACAGAGCTATTCTTATGAAAAATCTTTTTACAACATCAAGAGCTTGATCACCTCGCTAAGTTGCAGATGCAGTCAATGCCATTCATCTTTACTGAATGTTTCCTTCAAATTAATCTTAGAGATGGAGCATTATTGAAGGAACAGGTAGAGCAGTTCACCTGTAAGGTGAAGTAAGATATTCATCACTGTTCAGGGACTATGCAGACAATGAATATGGAAACAGACACCAAAGTCCAGTCCTTCCAACGATTCTGAGGCTAAAGATTTAAGGAGGAAAGCTGTTTAAAAAGCAGGTAACTGCAACAGCTATCACATTTTGCATAATGTGATCAGGGTAATTGTGCAGGAAGTGGGGACAAATTCTAGCAAGATTTCAAGCTTGGAGCTTTGATCTACATCCTAGGAGCATGTCTTTCCACCAGAACTTTATTTATACAGAATAAAAGTGTCATCTTGCAATAGCAAACAAACAAGACACGCTTCAAGACTGGGTTCAACAGGTTTGTTTTTGTCTGGTGTTGTCTTGTTGCCTCTAATCTTATTTTAACTTTTTTACATTAACAGTAATAACCTAACTACCAGAAGGCTATTACCTTAGCTGTTTTAGTTTTGGATAGTTTTGAATAATTTTGGACTGAAATATCTGTTGTTAAAAATTTTCATAGAGATAGGGAAAAAAAGTAATCATGCAGTGTAGAGTGAAGTGTCTATGACCTTAAAATAATGATGCTGCATTCAGGAGGAGTAAGGGCCCGCAGTATCACCTTGAAAGATGGTTCTGGAGTCTTAAGTAACAATTAAGTGACTTAATAGTGTTCAGCTGCTCTTGGTAATGGTAACTTTGAAGCTAGGCAAAATTGATTTTAGGAGTACTGGAAAAAGAAAGTGAAAAAATATGTAACAGAGTAAATTCAGATGTAACATGGAGGTATAGATCAACATAGAAAGAACAAGGGGAAAGGTATGTTATAGAACATGCCCCAAACACACCCAAAACTGAGGAGAAAGAAGTTGTCTACATCAACATCAGGGGCTTCTTAGCTTGGAAAAGGAAGAACTACATAATTTTAACCTCTTGATCCTTCTGATGAAGGATTCAGGACACTGCCCCCCTGTTCCAGCCCTGAGTGAAACTGTTAAGACCCAAAGGAACATTAGAACAGGAAGTGTAACAGCGAGGCAGATATCAAGAAACTTTTGCCTGTGTAGTAATTTTTAATTGTAATATTTTTGATTACATTTGTTTTGTATTAATTAGATAATGTATACTGTGAGTCTGCTAGTATAACTATAAATGGACTAATAATAACAGTTTAATTAAACTAATGATAAATTCTTGGCTCCACATAGACAATGTTTCCCTTTTTGCCCATAAGATTATGAATATGACAACAGGGTTAAAAAAATGGGACACATCTGAGAGGGACTTTATTGAGTATTTAGCATTAAGATCATGTTTGGATAAAGAACAACAATATAAGGAAGAGGGACCAAAGACCTACATCTCCTACATGCTGCATTAATGCATTAAATAAAGCACATTGTTCTAGAGGGTAAAATATTTTTTTAGCTTTCCTGGAAAAAAAAAGAGATGGTAACCAGATGAATGCCCATCAGATAGCAATACTTACCTGTTTACATTTAACTAGATGCTTGAAATTAAGTTCCTAAGAAAAGCTGTCAGGATATCTTGAGAGATGAAAGATATTTGATTCAGACATATTTTTCACATTTTGCTGCATGGGTAGACTTTGTGTTGAAAATGTTGATGCTAGTAGAGAATCCCTGTAGACCATACAAGACTGTGCAAGTGGGAGTAACAGACACTCTTAGCAGCTGGGATAGGAGAAAACTGAAGAGCTTAGAAACACAGGTCTGAAGGCTGTCTGGCATTCCAAAGACTTTAAAAGATACATATTTGAAGAGTTATCCTTTAATCCTGGTGGATTTCTTCAGAAATATGCATGACCTCAGCTTTCAAATGCCTTTTTATGGGCAAATTTTAGTTAGTCTGTTTTTTTGTGCTTTTCCGGTTTCTATCAGCTTCTCCATAGCCATTGTCATTACGGAAAGAAAAATTCAACTGAGTAAACAAATGATGCAAGTAATTTTAATATTGATCCATGTGAATTCTGAATATTCATGTACAGCATAACTGCCTGTATATAAGGATGTACACAGTGCCTTCATATATAACTTATGCCTCCAAATCTACTTGCCTTCAATGAGCCATCATTGAATTTGACTGTTTCTAATTCTCTGCCTTTGATATCATCACAGTAGTAACTCTGGGAAGCGGTCATACCTTGGATAGCTTTGCTGCCCTTCATGCTTTAGAAAGGTTAGAGAGAAGGATAAGCAGGTGTGATGCTCCAGCAGGAGTTTTAGTGTTTATCTTGTTGAACTCTGTGCAACTATAATTACATTTTCAGTCTCCATTGCTATTCATCCATAATTAGCTTAAAGGAATGGACCAAAAAGAAGAGGGGCTAAAAACAGCAGCAATGCAAACAGTAATTGGAAACACCTGATTAATGTCACAAAGAATGTCACATAGTAACTAAAGAAAATAACTCAACTAAAGGCCAGTAAAAGTGTCAGCATTTCTAGACATTTGTAAGTATCCAATATATTTTTACATAAAAGTTTACAGTTGTATTAAACTCCAGCAGTGAATGAATTCAGCTATTTTATGTCACAGTAGCAGCATTTATCTGAAAACCAATGAATGTATTTTAGAAAAGAAGCTTGCTTGGCTGAGATTTCTCTTTTATTTTTATTGGTTACATTACAATCTTGTGTTTGATTTTTCATTTATGTCCATAAGGTTTTGATTGTGTGTAGGGTTTTTTCTTCCTTTTTTCTTATTTTCCCGCTCCCCCAAATGTTTATCTATTGAAAAAAATAATAATTAGAAATGAAAAAAACTGCTCCACTTAATTTGAAGTATCATTGATATGAATTTTAAACATTGAATACCAGAAATAACTAATTCTCTATTAGAGTTTGCAAATCACTCCATCTGCAAAAGTAAGAGATTTAAATGAAGTATACACCACACACTGATCTTCACTAACGAACAATACCAAATCTGAACGTCTTTATGTTTATAGAAACAGACTCTTTGCTGTCAGCTGCCCCAGCACATAAGCCAAAACTGTTCCAGTGATAGTTATTACTTCTCTTGCAGCACTTACTGGGTTAAAACAAACAAACAAACAAACAAATCCCACCAACAAAAACCAACCAACCAAATAAAGAAAATCCACCAAAGAAAAAAACCCCAATTGCTATAGAAAACTTTGTGTCATAGTTTCATCTGTTTTACATGTGTGTTGTTAGCCACACAAAGAATAAAACAGCTGCCAAAATTCCAGCTATGATCCCTACTACAATATCTACAAAATAAATGGTGTTGGCTTATTATTTGAAAAAAAATATATATGCTTGAGTTTTTTACTTTATTAATTGAGAAGTTGCTATAAAACGTATCATGATAACAGATTTTCTGATTATAGCCTCCAATAAGAATCTATTCACTGATTATGATGGCAGCAGATCTCAACCTATCAGCTAAAAATACTGTTCTATAATTTATTAACTATATAAATGTTAAGAAGAAAGAATTGCAAATGCACCAGAATAGATTCTTAAAAAAATCACTGGTGTAACACAATAGTAACCAGAAATNAATAAGAATCTATTCACTGATTATTATGGCAGCAAATCTGAACCTATCAGCTAAAAAAAAATCACTGCTGTAACACAATAGTAACCAGAAACCAAGACTTTTTGAAAGAAAAGGTGCAGATAGGAATTAGATTCTTAATTAAATTAAACATAAGGACAGAATGCAAGAATCTTAACAAAAACAGGACTAAATTAACAATACTGAGGGAGCTGGTGGAAGTGCTCACTGTAACATTTTCCATCATTTGCCAACAGTCCTGGCTCACTGGAGAGGTCCCTGTTGACTAGAGATTAGCAAATGTGATACCCATTTACAGGAAGGGTCAGAAGGGTCCAGGGAGGATTCATGGAACCACAGGCCTGTCAGCCTGACCTTGATGTCAGAAAAGGTCTTAGAACAGGTCACCTAGAATACCATCATGGGCAGGTGCATGACAACCAGGGAATCAGGCCCAGACAACACAGGTTCATGAAAGGCAGATCCTGCTTGACCAATCTGATCTCCTGCTATGACCAGGTGATCTATTTAGTGAATGTTGAAAAGGCTGTAAGTGGTGTCTGTTTGGACTTTAGTAAAGATGTGGACGTAGTCTCCCATAGCATTCTCCTGGAGACACTGACTGCTCAGGGCTTGGACAAGAGCACTGTTCACTGGGTTAAACTGGGTGGGTGTCCAGGCCCAGAGAATGGTGCTGAATAGTTACATCCAGCTGGCGGCCAGTCATTAGTGGTGTTCCCCAGGGATCAGTACTGGGGCCAGTACTGTTTAATATATTTATTGATGACCTGGATGAGGGGTTGGAGTGCATCCTCAGTAAGTTTGCAGATAACACTAAGTTGGGTAGGAGTGTAAATATGCTGGAAAGTAGGAAGACTCTACAGGGGAATCTGGACGGGCTGAATTGATGGTCCAAGTGTATGAGGTTCAACAAGGCCAGGTGACAAATCCTGCACTTGGATCACAACAACCACATGCAGCGCTACAGGCTGGGGGCAGAGTGGCTGGAATGCTGCCTAGTGAAAAAAGATCTGTGTGTGCTGGTCCATCTATGTGGCTGACCATGAGCCAGCAGTGTGTCCAGGCGGACAAGAAGGCCAGTGGTATCCTGGTTTGTATCAGAAATAGTGTGGTCAGCAGGACTAGGACAGTGATTGTCCTCCTGTACTCAACACCACTGAGGCTGCGTGTTGAATTCTGTGTCCACTTTTGGGCCCCTCAGTTCAGGAAGAACATTGAGGTGCTGGAGCATGTCCAGAGAAGGGCAATGGAGCTGGGAAAGGGTCTGGAGCACAACTCCTATGAGGAGCAGATGAGGCAGCAGGCATTGCTTAGATTGGAGAAAAGGAGACTCAGGATGAACCTTATTGCTCTCTACAGCTACCTGAAAGGAGGTTTCAGTGAAGTGGGGTCTTCTACCAAATAGTAAGTGATAAGACAAGGTGAAATGGCCTCAGGTTGTCCAGGGAATGTTTAGATTGGATATTATGAAAAATTTCTTTCCTGAGAAAGTTCTCAAACATTGGTACAGGCCAAGGTGGTCATCATCATTGGAGTTATTTAAATTACATGTAGATGTGGCACCTGGGGACATGGTCCATTGGTGAACACAGCAGTGCTGGGTTAATAGTTGGACTCAATAACCTAAAAGGTCTTTTCCAACCTAAGCAATTCTATGACTATGAAGTGTAGGACCTGCAGTTTACCTCAATAATATATAAAAAGATAAAATCATGAAGCATGAAAATTATGCTGAAATATTGACAGTTGACTTTCATGAACACAAATGATGGCCACTAAATGTGGTTTTGTGTTGAAAACAAAATTCATATTTCATAATGAGGAGACTGGCATCTAACAGTGATTTAAATTACCAGTTCTAAATATTCTAATGAAAAGTAGAATAAACATTCGGATAATTTCTGCTGACAAACCTTAAACCACTTTTTAAGGTCTGAGATATTTTATAGATGCTAAAACAAAGCTTGAAGTATCTAATATTATATTACATGTAAATCTGTCTCATGTCCAGCTGATTTTGTTCTGACTGCCTAAAAGTGACTTATATATGTGCTTAAAAGCCTGCATCTGAACAGAAAAGGACTTTGTATACAAATGTTCGATTTGGTAGTCTTCAGTTATTTTTAATAAGTACACTGTTTTTTCAAGGCTTTTTTTTCCCCCCTTCTGTATGTCTGCTAGCAGTAGCATATTTAATTAAATTATTCATTCTTTGGGTGTGTTTCAAAGCATTCCTCAATATATCAATAGGAGGGGGTGGATTTCCTGTTCACCACAAGAAAAATACCAATTCTGTTTTAATATTTTCTGGAAGCTCCACATCTTTTCATATGCCATATTTTTAACACAAGTAATTTAATTATCTTTTATCTAAGTACATATCAAGAAAAATATTTTGAATTTTTGACTGCAGCTTTAGTAGACACTACAACTTGAGACCACAAAAATACCTACTGTGGTTTGTTGCTAGAAAACTCTTTCTACCATCTTTTTGTCTAATGCAAAACCTCCACTCAGAGTTTTAGGATCTAGGATCCATATAAAATGTCTGTTAATAACGTTGAATGTCCCCTGGCTGACCCACTCCTCCTCTTGAACTCAGTGTTCTTCCATAGACACTGTGCAGTGTATGCTTTTTAATCAACAGAAAAGCAATCAGAAGATGGGAAGAACAGAGAGTTTTGACATGAAGGTGCAAATAGAGAAATGCTCTCTTCCATGTGTACTTTACTAAGAACAATTTGTCTTTCAAATTTACAAACAATAAGACCAATTGAAAATTTCCAAACACTTATATCTCAGTAGAAAATTGAAGTTTTGCACAATAAGGCTCCTTTAAAATTAAAAATACCTAAGAACTTATAAAAAATAATTTTAAACCCCCTCAAATTCAAAACTAGAATACTGCAGTCTTTGCTTCAGATTTTAATTTAAAAAATTACATTCTCATTAACAAACAAAAATTTAGAACAAAGCAAAAAAGAAAATCTTACTAACTATAACAAATAAATATGTGTATGTATCAATAAAAAAATCTTATCATAACCTTTCAAAACCATAAAGCTTTTGCACAATCTCTCATTAAATGGAATTTAACATAAGGAAAGATTTTACATATGCATCACTACTGACTGATTTTTTATTTTCCAACCATGCAACTGAGTTCAAAATATAACACAATAAGAACATTTAGTACCAGGAAGATACACAATTGTAGAACCTGCTATTTGCATAAAGTATAATTCTTTATATAACTGTTGTTACGTTTTGTGAGTGGTTTGCTGAAGAAAGGGCAAATTTAGGAATGGATGGATGGGAGAAGTTTTCTAATTAAATCTATAATTTTCTGTTTTATAACAAGAAGATATAGATACTAAATATTACTGTAGTCAAACCCAAAACAAGAGATAAACATATTTTTGGAGGTTTTTTTGCTAATATAGCACTTTTCATCTTTTGTATTTTTTTTTTTTATCTTGAGGTAAGAAAGAAATTGGAGAAGGAAGTTATATGAAGACTAGTCCTATGTTAAAAATAATTATCAGTATGACCATTTTCTACGTTGTATTCATCATACATTACTGAGTAAAAAAAAAAAGTTTTAATTACTTTTTGTATTTTTTTTTCTTTTTTAAACTTTGTTTTATTGATGGAATATCAATGCTGCAACAGAAATGGACATTTCTTTGAAGCACTCAGATTTTTGTTTAATATGAACATATCATTACAAAGTTTTCTGACCACAGAAATTATTTCCTGTAGGGAATACATGTGACAACACTTGGATTGGAAGACATTATTCAACATTGTTTTTGTGTGTCTGAGTTTTGATTGCAGAATTAGCTAGAGTATGAAGATGACTGCTCTGCAGTGAAAAAATTTGCTAGTCCATGTATATTGCATAGCAGCACTGTTTCTCAGAGTTTTGTATGACTTTGCTCCTGAGTAAAATTAGCATGTAAAAAGAAGTCTTACATTTTCATTAGCACTATTTGTCTTGCATATGTACCGTGAAGAAGTATATAAACCATCTAAATGTGTCAGTTTAAATACTTTTATAGCTTTCAATCAGTTTTCCTGACCTTCTGTTTTCATTACATTTGCCAGTGGCTTAGTAGGGGTAGTATACAACAGATTGCTAAATTCAGATGATCCTCCTCCTTTTTGAAATGTTAACACTATTGTCATTATGAAGAGACACATGTTACTCTAGATCATGAAGTGTCTACATTTTTACCATTTTTCATCCATACATCTAGGAGTACTTTGCTTTTGTTTTCATTACTGAAGAAATAAGATGTACAGGACCCAATTTTTCCACTTGGTTACTGGTGTGACACAGAAATTGTGAATGGAGAGACATTGAGCATATAAAAGTTCATCATAACTATGGATTTAAAATTTGACTACTTTACTACAGTTCTAGATTTTTTACGTTAATGACACTATCTATTCTTAAATGGAGACTGAGATAACTAAGTGGGTAAAGATAAAAACTCATTAAGAATTTGCCAGAAACAGTTTAAGTTCAAAATAGAATTTTTGCAGATATTATGGCTGATTTTTTCTGTGTGAGAGAAAGCACTGGACCAAAGAAGGGAAGAATTAAATACGGGGAATTTTTATTTACTGGTATTTGATCAATCAGTGGAAACTAACAGGAGTACAGTGAATTTTCAGATGCTTCTAATAGTGTATTTAGTTGCTTCTTGATGAGGTGATATTAATTTTATAAGTAGAGTCAGTTAAGTTAGTGACAGAATTGTCAAAAAATAGTGCCACAGCAGAAAGTACGAATATTGACCTACGGTTGCCAACAAGTACTTGATTGACTTAGCCCTCTTTGTTGCTCCTATTAGACAGCTTTCTCCAGCTATCTGGCCTGTGAAATAGGAATGCTTAAAGACTAAGATTTAAAAGCATACAGCCTGAAGGAAGCAATTTTTATTTTACTTTTAATTTTTGAGGGTAAGAAGATAATATATTTTCTTATACAGGGCTGGAGAGAAGTGTTTTTATTTTATTCCACTCCTATGTGAGAAACTTTTTTCTTATGGTAGAAATTGATCTGAGTTTATAGTTTTATATAACATTGTTGAGAAGGAGATGTGGAGAGCCAAACTCTAAGAGTCTTCCTCTGGCTAAAGAGCACCTTGAACTGAATTGCCTTGTAAGGTTCTCCAATAAATGTGTTATTATATAAAATAGTGTGCAATGTTTTTCCTTCTCTGTAAAATGAGAAAGAATGCTGCAGTGTTTTGCAAGCATCATGCTTGCTACTTTGCGGAGTATGCTTATAATAAATTATTTGATAGATCAAACATGTTAGAGATGCATAAAGAGATGCTTAGAGTATGATGAGATCCAATTAACTTTAAAGCAGAATTTGGTATATTCTGGGAAATTTTTAAGAGTTTGTTTGCAACAGTATCTAAATATCTTGTGTTAGGTACTTACTGAATTGACTCATTCTTTCAGTCCCATTGTGTAGTTTAACTAGATATGCACAATAGAGAAGAAAAACAACTCATGTCATTGTTCACATAGCTGGAGTGAAATTTGTTGAAAAGAAACAAATATACAAAGTAATCAGAAATCCTTTTCTTCTTTTTGAATCGAAACTCAAGGCAGATGCTATTCAGATTAAAAAAAGCTAAACTAGAAACACAATAAAAAAGGGAGGAGGAGCATAAAGTGGCTAAGCAGCAGCAATAAAGTTGGAGGTTTCATGTGAGACAGGGTAAGGTTTAAGACATGTACAAGGTGGAAATTCAAAAGGGCTCCTTGACAAACCACTCACAGCAGTAAGTTCTGGAACAAAGTCCAACTGCAGCAATGATCAAAACTAATTAGCAGAAGTAGCTCACTTTGTATTTTCATGGGAGGTATATTTTTATATAATTTAAGCTTTTCCTATAATGTGAAGGCACAGAGACAAAGGGCTGGATCTGAAGGCATAGGAGAACTCTTCCAGTCTCATGAGACTATGAAGTGTACATGCTACATTTAATAAAAGTAGTACAATATAAAGAGCTATGTATAAGATGAATGTTAGGATTATTACATCATTCCAAGTAATCCTGCGTCTCCAAAATATTGTTTATATGAACAAAGTCTTCATCAATGTTTACTTTTAAATATGATCATTCTTAGAGTCACATAAATTCATTTAATGCTGTTTTAGGATCATAGTACCATTACGGTTGGAAAAGACCTCAAAGATGCAATCTTTGATTGAACAGCACCTTGTCAGCTAAACCATAGCACTAAGTACGGGTCCAGTCATTCCTTGCACACTTCCAAGGACGGTGACTCCATCACTTTCCCAGGCAGTCAATGCTTCACAACCCTTTCAGTGAAGAAAATCTTCCTGATATCTAACCTCAGCCTCCCCTGGTGCACTTTCAGGGCATTTCATCTTGTCCTGTCACTAGTCACCTGGGAGAAGAGACTGATGCCCACCTTGCTACAGCCTACTTTCAGGTAGTTTTAGAGAGCAGTAAGTTCCCTACTGAGCCTCCTCTTCTACAGGCTAAATAGCACTAGCTTCCTCAGATCCTCATAGGAGTTGTGTTCCAGAGCCTTTCCCAGCTCCATTGGCCTTCTCTGGACATGCTCAAGTACCTCAATGACTTTCTTGAAGTGAAGGGTCCAAAACTGAGCACAGGGCTTGAGATGCAGCCTCATTAGTGTCAAGTACAGGAGGACAATCACTGTCTTAGTCCTGCTGGCCACACTATTTCTGATACAAGCCAGGATACCACTGGCCTTCTTGGCCACCTGGACACACTGCTGGCTCATGGTCAGCCACTGTCAAACAGCACTCTCAGGTCTTTTTCTGCTAGGCAGCTTTCCAGCCACTCTACCTCCAGCCTGTAGCACTGCATGGGGTTGTTGTGACTCAAGTGCAGGACCCAGAACTTGGTCTTATTAAACCTCATACCTTTGGCCTTGGACCATCAATCCAGCTTGTCCATATACCTCTGCAGAGCCTTCTTGTCCTCCAGCAGGAAGAGCATTCAAGCTTAGTGTTATCTGCAAACTTACTGAAGGTGCACTTCATCCACTCATCCAGGTCATCAGTAAAGATATTGAAGAAAATTGGCCCCAGTAGTGAGCCCTGGGGAACACCACTGGTGACTGGAATTTTAATTTGCTAGCAGTGAATTCATGGATAATTAGGTGCCTATATATCTGGGATTTAAAAGAAAGCTTATAGTAGAGAGGCTAAACTTTATCTAATATGATCTAGACACTTAGTTTGATGTGTTTTGAACTTCATTCTCTAGAGCAGAGAATAATGTTTTGTCTAATTTCTGAAGAATCCAGGTGGAAAACTGCTTTAAAATGCAAGTCTATGTGAATCCTTTAAAGAAACAAGAAGGCCTAATCCATTAAATTCTCTTTTAATTATTTTCTTTTACATTAAAACTAGCATTTTGTATATATGCTAGGGGAAAGGAATTTGCTTCCCTTTGAAACATTTCTTCTTTCCATACTCTGAAGTCCATGTTAACTGTGTATATTTTTGTTCAGAACATATATTTTTCTCTAATTCTACCCCTGATACTCAACAGTGTTTTAACAATTGTCACTTAATATTAGTTACAATTTTTATATGTGTTGTATAAAGACATTTTCATTGAAATTCATGTTTTTTTGTTTCATCAGTGAGCAGTATAGTTTATTATTTCTGGATAGATGCCTATATGATCCTCAAGATTTCTATGTTGCCTTTTGCATTTCTCTTAGAGCGTATTATCTGATATTAGTCTCATTTCATATAATCCTGATTATGAGGCATTCTTTCATCATGAAGATTATTTTATCCAACCATAATAGAAGTGTGACTCACATTTAAAGGACAAAATTAAAGACCTCAATGAAAAAAATGGTAACAGGGTAAGCTTAGAAGTTACAATTTCTTGAAAGTCAGTCACTGCTCAGCCAGCCAATTCTATCCTCCCTTCTCAGAGAAAACCATCACAGTCTCATCTTTTGATAATTAGGCTTACTTAGAACAAAACTGTTATCTGGAGACACAGAAGAAAAGAACATATACCTGCAAGCAAAGAGGTTTAATTATACAGGCTTCTCTAGAGGAAATGAGTGAAATATGTTAGAAATAACTATAATTTGGAAGGACAACATCCAAAAAGGGAGAAGACTGAAAATTTATACCTAGACCATTTCTAATATAAAGATATTTTCCCAAACAGATAAATAAATAAATAAAATACTGGAAAATGTATGCCTTTGTCTTCTTAACAGAAAAGAGTTACTCTTGGGAATAAAAAGTTTTCTATGTGAAAAATACAGTTACAGTGTTTCCTGAGAGTTACATTTTTCTGAAATAAGCTTAGTCCACTCTATATTCCATTTATCCTTGTTGGGTACTGCACTATACATCATATTGTATATTGGATTTTTATTTGTCATTCTTAGATTTCCTTTGATGACCAGAAATAGGGAGGAAAACAATAGTGAGAAATGTTGTTGGACACTCAAGTAAAAAGTGATACTTTACAATTCTCTTAATTAGTATAATCAGTGGTGAATAAAAGTCATATTAATTTGCAACAATATTAATATCATTTTTAGTGGATAAAACTGGTGAGTTTGGTAGCTATCTGAAGCAAGATTTCTACATATCTACAATTCATAACTATGAATTATGTAATTCAAGCTGTAGATGTAGTGACAGGATTTTCAATTAACACATACATTCTTGGCCTTATTAGCATTTTTACCCAAATCATAATTGATTATTACAGAATAGCTCCAGGGAGACATACCCAAAATTCACACAATATAGCAAGTAATTAGCTTCTTCTGAATCAACTCTTTTTTGTCCTCATGTATCAATATGTATAACCTATTTCTCGTTTTTGTGTGGAACAAGGAAGAGGCAGGAATCTCTTTAACTCGTTTAGAAAGAACAGTGGTAGCAACAGAGAGCTGTCTTCAGCTCCTGCTTCTGGATGGATGGCTACAGTGAGCAGCTGAAAATACTTTCCCTGAAGGCAAATGAACCCTCTAAACTTTAAAGGGTATAAAAAGTAAATTAAATTAGTATCTCCAGAGCAGAGATATAGAAACAAAGCTCAAACAAAAAACCAATCAAAATATAACAACATAGATATAAACAAAATATTATAACCAAAATATCTTCAGCATTTTTCAAGGTGAAAATACATATTCTGACTGCTTCCATAAGAAAAGTGATTCAGTGAAACATCCTTACTTTCACCAGCATGAGCTCTCATCAGCATTAATGCAGGTGCCCAGTCTTGAGTTAAAACTTCTAATGAGGGAGACCACAGTATTTTTAATTTGCTCTGGAAGGTAACTATTAAGCCTAGCTGAAAGCTTTTTATTAAAACTGATTTGACAGGCTCTTGGATTTTCAACTCAATTAAATACTTTGAGAAACATTTGCTTCAGCCAAATTTCCTCCCACCTCCTTTCCCCAATGAGGATTTAATATTTTTCCTACAGAACTGAGTCTACAAAAAATCATGCGAACTTCTTTGTTTCTTTTCTAATCTAATATTTTTAGAGTCAGATTTCAACCTCTGGTTTCCTCAGTATGTTTTTCTACCATGAGTCTTCTCTCACTTCAATGTGTTTAAATTTTGTCTGCGGCTTTGATCTTTCAGTAAAGCATCAGCATCTCTACAATGCAAAGTAGACAGGTCAACCTTAAAAGTGAGACACAGTAGAAAGCCCAGGCCCTGAATTAAAAATTATTCATAAAAATTATAAATAACCACTAGATGTTAAAGAGGGAAACAGAGGCAGGTTTTACCTGAAATCAGAGAACACCTGGAGAGGTCCAAATGAAAACACAATTGGAGCAAGAAAGATTAAGGACAGCAGCAGGGGTCTCAGGAATTAAAAGTGACAGGAGAGATTAAGAGGATGCAGACAGAGTTCTAGGGAGTAATAGTCAATGTGTGAAATATCAACAAATCTATGATAAGTCTTAAGGAGGAGGAGACAATGAGAATGTGGGAAATAATAACAAATCAGGTAAAAAACCACTCTAATTGTTAATAAAATTATATAAAAAATATTGTTTTCCAGCATGCCAAGGTAATGATTGCTGTTCCTGTGACTTTTAACAGAGGATATTATGGGCAGACACCTTTTTGAGGTAAAACTCGAGGTAAAGTGCAGTGATCACATGGTTGATCAACTGGCTACTAACTGGAGTCACTATCCTGTTAGCTTTACAGTCCCTTGGATAGAGGGAGAAATAAGTACTGGAATAATTATTAGTGCTTTAGTCTGGACAATCATATCTTTCTTATAATTCTCTTTTAAGCACCAAAAAATTACAACAAGGTCTCCCAGGAGCCTTCATTTCTCCAGGCTGAACAAACTCAACTCTCTCAGTCTTTCTTCATGAGAGAGAGCTTTCAACCTTCTGATAATTTTCATGGCCCTCCCTGGGCTCTAACATATCCATGTGTTTCTTGTACTGGGAACCCCAGAGCTGGACACGGGACTCCAGGTGTGATCTCAGGAGAGTGGAGTAGAGGACGGAGAGAAATCTCTCTTCACCTGCTAACCATGCTTCCAGTTGTGCAGCCCAGGGTATGCCTGGCTTTGTTGCCTGCAGGAACACAATGCCGGCTCATGTCCTGCTTTTCATCCACCGGTACCCCCAAGCCCTTCACCACCTTTATCCTCTGGTCTGTATTGAAGCTGGACATGATTGCTCCAACCCTGGTGCAGAACCTTGCACTTGATTTTCTTGAATTTCATGAGATTCATATTTCATCACTACGACCTTCTCAAGATCGTTCCAGACCCACATTGTAAAGAACTGCAGA
>VYXB01009536.1:11176-32371 GCA_013397135.1 Pachyramphus minor | reverse complement strand
AAAAGGGGAGAGAGAGAGAGAAAATAAATCAAGTCCTAAAAATACTAATAAAAGACACAGTTCTGAGATTGTAACAACAATTTACATTCTGGGTCATGATGTTACTTATTGAATGGTAATATGTATCCATAACAAAATCAATATATAAGTGAAACAAAAATCCCAAAGACATAAAGAAAAAAGTAGTCAATAGGTAATGCATATGAAAATATGCATGTAACTTATTTATGCAACATTTTATGATGAATACTGTAAGAAGTATTCATACATTTCAATATTTTTTGACATTTTAGTTTTGAACTGACTGCACTTCGAAGATTACACAATTCTATTTGATTATCATTTTAAAGTTGTGAAAAAACCCTCACATTATATGATTAGATAAAAGTATTATTTTTAATAAAGGTTAATAGTGAGATCTTATAATGGACGTTTCTGTGATGTTTCTATTTCATGCAAACATTGATTGATCTCTGAAGTACACTGTAATTTAATAATAATGAATTTATATTGATATTTCTTTATTTTGAACACTATATTTCCTTTCTACAGACACAATAATTGGAACAGAATTACGGAGTTTAGGCAGGTGAATTTGTAAATATAACACCTCAAGCAGCTTGTTGAAGAATGAAGTTCCAAAGTTTTTTTTCTTCTTAATTGGAACTTATCTGACTAAATAATTTCATCAGCACAGTCAATGAGAGCATGGCAAAAAATTATAAACATTTGTAGAAGACACAATTCACTTCAAGAATATGCCTAGTATTTGTCAGATGAAGTGTGTTATAAACTCTATGTACTATGTGGGGATTATAGGGTGTCAGATTTAGACAATCAGATTTAGTTTTGTGAATTCACTAAACAGATGTGGAAGTGATATGGCAATTTGACCATCAAATCTGATCTCCCTCCAAGACACTTAAGAAATAAGATTTCACAAGCAAATTTTAAATGAACAAATAAAAAAACAGAAATGCCAAGTAAACAAACAACCGGGTAATAAGCTTTCAGTTATGTTTTCACCTCTCTTGCAGAAATAAGCAAGAGAAAATGCAAAAGTAATGCCAGGGATTATCAACTATGGATTCTAGAAAACCTAGTTTAATGGAGCAAAATTAATGAAGTAGCGAATAGCCAGAAAACCATAATGGTTTTACTACAGCTCCTTACCCTACCACGTCTACCTTCAGCAAACATTTTCAAATATCATGCTCCAAATTTAGAAAATGAACCCAGAATCCATAATAACAATATATCCACAAATAATAAAAGTGTCCATTGTTTTTTCACTGAAGTTATCTCAGTTTAAAAGGTCAGCAGATAACAAAATGCTACTCAACAAAAATTCAAATAAAGCTTTCTATGTTAAAATAAGCCCAGTCCTTAAGAACTTTCATCCCACATAACAATAATATACAAATCAAGTGAGTAAAAATCTGAGAGATTTTACAGGAAAATAGATATTGGAAATTAGGAGTTGATAGTTACAAAAATGACTCAAGGCTAAAACTATGCAACTGCCCATCAAAGAAATAAACAGCATGATGCCAAAACTGAAAACACTCTGAACTTTATGTTATTTCAAGTGGACCTCTGAAGGAGAATTAGTTGTTTAGTCTCATTTTCAAACTTGAGTTATTAATATAGATGAAGTCAAGCAAAAATGACAGATATGGTCAAACCCAGGCATTTATAAATTGTCTTCTTGTAAAATCAGCAGTTTTAACAGTTAAGCTTTCATCATTTCAGAACGGAGCAATATAGCAGACATGGAGTATGACATATTTGATAAAATGCACAAAGGATAGTAATTTAATTCAGTGAACTTGGTAGAGAGACACCTGGATTTGTTTCGTACTCTGTCATTATCTTTGCATGTGGCCTTGGGAAACCAGTGTCACTCTCCCTCCTCCAATTTTTGTGAGCAAATAGGAAGAAAAGAATAAAAGTTTCCTGATACTATATTCTGTCATCTCTTAAGCTTCTGCAGAAATAAAATAATTTTAGCTATGCTGACAGAGTTAAAAAAATAAAATATCTCTAATATAGATAATTTACTGTTAAATGAGTGCTTTATGCAGTTATAATCTGCTTCTGTTCAAGACAGGTAACACACTATGCAGATGTAGAATATCTTGCAAAGATAGCTACATACATCCCCAAGGTATTTATTGGTGGTTTTCTACATCCTTTTGTGATGGCCCCAAGGGTGCTTTAAAGCCCAGCAAGCTGCCTGTGTTGCATGCCAGCAAGTCATCCTCAGGACTGGCTCTGGCTAATGATATACCAGAGAGGAATGGTAGGAAAATAATCCAACAGTGCTCATCACTCTCCAGTGTTGGTGTCTTTTGAAATTTGTGAATATGTTGTTTCTAGCTCTTATCACCTTTCTGTGTCGCATGAATTCAAGACAAAATACTACTTATAGTTTTTCCTTCCTAGGATTTCTGGGATTTTAAGCTTTGATATTACCTATCTCAGAGGAGGAAGGGATTTGTATACAGCTTAAATCTAATATGGCAGTGACAGATATCAGATCCCTGGAGACTGCAGTACAGCACACTTCCATAAACCTCTACTGATGGGCAATATGACTGTTTTTGTAAAAACGTGCCCCACATCTACCAGATTAAAACAGTACATATATTACACACATATTTAAATAACTTGGCTTTGAAATGTCAGGATTACAGACTTTTAGAGCAAAAGAAAAGTAAAACTCCTAGTAGTTCTTATAAAAGTGATCTGAATTTTCTTTTCAGCTCTCCTTTCCACATTTCTTTTTACCTTTTTCTTTTTTTTTTTTTTAAGAACCATTGTTTTGCTTTAGGTATAAATTACAGATTAATACTTTTTGTTTATAAGAATTACTATGCACAGAATAAAAGAAGGTAAATAATGTCACAAATTACTTATCTTGATCAAAGTGAAAGGAGGAATCATAATATACAGGACTTGTGTTGACAGAAATTAAGCATAATTCCCAGATCAAATCTTTAGACTTAATGTAAATACTAGAATGAAGAATACCTTTATATCTATAACAATATATTATATTTGATAGTAAGGTAATAAAAAAAGAGAAAAGAAAAAAACTCAAAGGGTAGATTACACTAAGACTTTGTCTAAGAATGATTATTTTAATAATTATTATTATATTTTTCTATAATGTTAGTTTAGTCAGCCCAACATAATTTAATTTCTGACTTATTTTTTTCCATTTTTTCACCAAGTGTATGTACACATATGTAAAAACAGGAATATAAGAAGGGAGACACTACTACAACTATTCTAATGTGTAATATAATCTGATTTCTAATTAGTAAATTTATAGTCTGGTTTTTTCCGCTCTTTCTTTCTTTTTCTTTCTTTCTTTCTTTCTTTCTTTCTTTCTTTCTTTCTTTCTTTCTTTCTTTCTTTCTTTCTTTCTTTCTTTCTTTCTTTCTTTCTTTCTTTCTTTCTTTCTTTCTTTCTTTCTTTCTTTCTTTCTTTCTTTCTTTCTTTCTTTCTTTCACATTCTTCAAAGATCATTTATTTGTTTTTAAACTCCTTTAGATGGTTTTCCAATACATTTTTAATGATTCTTACCCAGGGTTCAGGATGAGTTTGTATGATCAGTGTTTCCTGACAACATTCTTTCAGTAAGTCATGTCTGGTTTGACATAAGATACTGCACCATTTCCAGGGGATTCTCTGGGTGCACTTGATGACAGCATTTTGGTTTGGAACAGAAATGAGTATTTGACATGCAGCCAAAATAGAGCTAACCTAAAGCAAACCCCATTGAACTACCTTTGAGTTGAGTCATGACATCTTCAGCACTACTTTTTGCTCTACATAACCATTTTTGTTTTGCCGTGCAACTTGCTAACAGTTAAGATCTGTGTAATGCAAACCCCACATAAACATAATCCTTCCACATATAAGAATGATTGTAGTGCTCTTTCTCTTTTTTTTCTCTGTCAACTGTTATCGGGTTTTGGCTAGGTCCTGAATGTCATATCTACAAGTGGCCCCTGCTCTTTTACCTAGCTCTACCAGCTCAAAGGAAAGGGTCACCCCTACAGAAATGTTTATCTTCTCTTTGGGCTCGTATTTCATCAGCTCTGTTTCCTGTTTCTTTATTTGCTCTCCCTACAAATGCCTGAAAACCTTTTTTCCTTATGTTCCATTAGTCTAGATCTGGCAGCAGTGCACCTCCTTCTCAGCTCTCAGCTACCTCTTTCCACCCACCTCATGCCCCAGGTTCCTTCAAGAGTGTGCAGATTAGTGCTCTGCAAAAAGGTCTCTGCTGGCACTGAAAGGGAAAGAGTTACAAAGGAAAAGCCAATTGCAATCAAAAACAGAAAGCAAATTTAACACAGAAGAAAGTTTATTTAAAAAATGTAGGAAGACTTGAGAGTCAGCTGAAGTACTGATCTTATTACATATCTTTTTGCTATAATTCTCTGTCTTAAGTATTACCGTACTATAGGAAAAATATATTTCTGAGTGATTAAACCATTATATGCATTTTATTCCTCTTTTATTAATTTTTCCACACTGGGTGCTACCTAGTATTAAAATGACGTGTTTATGTGTATTCCTAAGAAATGCAGTATTTTTGTACTTGAGGTGTGTGTATATATATATATATATATATATATATATACAATTATTTCCACCAGGTTATTTTGTGCATTGCTTTTACAGAAATATTCTATTTTCAATAGATATTATATGTTCAAATCTTTTTTATTTGTTTATCATTGCAGTCAATTTTTCAGTGAGGTATGAAAAGTAAATTTAGATATTTAGAGCTCTTGTCCAAAAAGAAGGTAGTTATAAGTACTTGTAAACCATAAAATATCTTCAATCCTAACCCATGCTTTTAAAAGACTTATGTAGAATATCCCAAATATGACCAGCTTTCCACCAGAATTTTCACTTAAACAGCATAGGCAGGAAACACAATAGGTTAATTTTACAAATTTAGAGTTTCTCAAAAATAAACAATGCTAGATGAATGATGGCTGCAGATAAAATTGAATGATAAATGGTTTGGGTTGGAAGGGACCTTAAAGATCATCATTACCAAACAAGACCATTTCAAAGAAATAGCTGATTCACTTTAAAAAATAACATAATTTGCTTAACTTAATGGGTAATTGTTTTTCTTCCCTATACCTAAGCATACTTCTTTACCTTTATTTTTAAAATGTTTATAAATGCATCTTATCTTTGAAAACGTATCTTATGAAGCACATATTGAACTTGTATTCTATGTTTTTAGAAAAAAACCCAAATCTAATTAATATCCTGTTCAGCTAATTCGGCATCAAATATAGACAACAACAAAATGGTACAAATGTCACCCATTCCCTTCAAGCACTGATGAAAATATGTAATAAACTATGGTGGTTTTATCTGTCTATTATGGTGTTATCATAAATCATCACTAAGGCTGACGAGACTTTTTTTTCCAGGTGTCTCATTTGCAGATTGAAAACGTTCCATTAAAAACATCTTCGGTTCAGTTTGGTTTTGTTAAGAACAGAACAGAAATTCATAGGAATCCTTCCTGGGTTCCTCTTGCCATTGCCCTGTTGTTAAAATCTCAGGAAATAGAGGAGGTGGTCCAGGAGGCTCAGTCATCCTCTGCGTAACTGTGCCGCTCTGCAGGATACAGAACCCTCACTTTACAGCTTCTTCTAATCTCACTCTTGACCCTTCAGCCCCAAGGCTACTTCTCTGTGACTAGTTTTGGACTCAGCTCTGGATTCTTATAAGTGCCCCAATGCCATCCTAGTCATGCAGTCACCTCATCCCTGTCTGACCACTGTTACTTTTCCATAGGTAGAAATAGGTGTGCAGACTGGATGGTACCTGTGGCATACCAGAAAGTTCTGCAATCTAAGTATTTGAATTCTTGACCCAGACACTCTCGTGACTCTAGACAGACAAAATGTTTTCAAGGTATTTTATGAAAATTTGGTAGGCTTGACAGATACCTGGAAAGATTGAATAGCATATTCCTGTGTAGTACGATGGAATAAACCTTTTAAGTGCTGCCCATCTGTGGTGTAGAGGAAAACAGAGTGACACGTTGTCATGGTTTATCCTCAGATGATAATAAGCACCACTCAGCCTCTTGAACACTTTGCCCACTATGAGATGTGGGAGGAAATCAGAAAGGTAAAAGTGAGAAAATTCATTATTTGTGATAAAATAATTTAAAAAGGTAAAGCAAAAGCCACACATACAAGCAAAGCAAAAAGAGGAATTTATTCAATACTTTCCATGAGATGTTCAACCATCTCCACGAAAGTAGGGCCTCATCACGTGTTAATGATTACTTCAGAAGACAAATGTCATCACTCCAAATGTCTCCCCCTTCCTTCTTCTTCCCCCAGCTTTATATGCTAATCATGATGCCATATGATCTGGGATATCCATCTGGCCATTAGGGACCAGCTATCTCAGCTGTCACCTCTCCCAACTCCTTGTGCACCTGCTTACTGTTGGGGTGGTGTGAGAGGATGAAAAGGTCTTGACTCTGTGCAAGTCCTGCTTAGCAAGAGTGAAAACATCCCCATCTTATCAACCCTGTTTTCAGCGCAAATCCAAAACATTGACAGATCCAAAACATAGATTATGAAGCTATCCAGCTACTATGAAGAAAATTAACTCTCTCTCTCAGATAAAAACAACACACAAATGCTTGAACTTTTGCCCTGATCTTTACTGAAACATTTAGATATCATGAGCTGCAATAAAAAAAGGAAGCAACCACAATTTAGATCTCTTGATCATTCCATTTCTCCCTTTGATGATGCAACAAAGGAGCATAATTATGTCAGTCTAGTTATACCTACTGGTAATGTAATAACTGAACTAAAAATTTACAGCTGAGAATGAAAAACCTACCAGTTATGGTACTGCAACCTGAATCAAGGAAAAATGAGTAAATATTTAAAATCAAGTCTTAAACACAAACTGAAACTGTTGCAAATATCCAAATTCCTTACATATTCACTTATCAGTGCAGTCTACTCTGCACTGCTAGGAGTAGTGCAGTTCTAGAAAAGCCATAGCTTGGAAACTATTGCATCAAACACAACTTTCATGTCTACAGATGCTTTTTCAAAAATTTTTTGGACAACTACACAATCGTTTCATTTTAGGTAATTAATAAAATAGCCTCTGGATGCCATAATTCCAAATATCACACTACAACATTCTAAAATAAGTTTGCAAAATTAAGTACCTTCATTTCTGTGGAAAAGAGTCAAATTAAAAAAAAAAGACTGGAAAAATTAGAGTACTCATGTAATTATTAGTTATGCAATGCCATTGACTGAACAGTTTCCAGCAAGCCTAACGAAAGCACTTTTTCTTGTAATCCTGAGTGTTATATAAAAACTCCTAAGAACAAACTTCACTTTCAGGACTAGCACAGATCATACCAAAAGTGCCTTAAGAAAGCTTTTAGCACATGAATAAGGTGATCTTTCCCAGTACACAGGACCATTTTACCTACCTTATTCAAATCACATGCACAGAGAGAAATAAAATCATATCTTTGCATAATATTGTGGAAAAAAATGTCCTGTAAATGCACCCGCAAGTACTACTCTGATTATGATTAAAGTTTATCTTATTATACTGTAGCTAAGAGGATCATTATATTATATACTCTGCCATGATTAAAGTGCTTTTTCTTAAAGTAGTTTGAATTTATGTTCAGACAGCTTTTATATTCATAAGCTCACAACAGTACGCCAAATATCCCTGGAGAGCAACCCAGGAAAGACTGTTCAAAGTACTGACACTTATCGTACTGTAATATGCATTACTCTCAGTACTGTAGTAACTCTAAGTCAAATACACATAAACCCCTCTATATAACATGCTCAGTTTCAGATGTGATCTGGATTAACCTTTAAAATAGAAAGAAAAGGTCTGTTGCAGAACTGTGTAAAGCTTTTGGCAATTTGAGTCATATATTGGTCTCAGTCCTGTCATCTGAAGGCTACAGAGATTTTGGTTGATCTGTGACTATAAGACACAGATAAGTGGTTACAAAAAGAAAAAAAAAAGTAGCTTCAGCCTCTACTTTTCCTATATTTTATTCAGAGGTCTTGCTTTGGGGTTCTTTGTGCAAATAACAAAATTATATCTGTACTCAGCTTCAGATATAATTATACTCTCTTGGGTGTTACAAATAGCAGGAATAGAATTGTACTATATGTACACTTCTATATATATATTCAAACATTCAATATTTTTGACTAACTGTAACTAACGGAACAGGTTTTCAAAACAAACCTTGCATCCCAGCAGTTTAAATAAATTACTAACAGGAAAGGTTTTTTTATGACATAAGACAAAATCTTGGAAGGTGATTTGAGGCATGTTTAAATCCTGTAATGTAGCACATGCAGAGAGCTGATCTGAGCTGGTACTTTAACTTGATGCAGAACAAATTGGTGTGAAAGGTAGTTGTTTACTCCCAAAAGGACTATAGTTGCATAAAAAAAGGTCCATCTCTGCACTAATAAAGCTTGCCTCACAGATGTTTTCTTGACAGTGCTTTTACAGATGTAGATATTATGCCACATATAATATAACAAATACAAAGAACTTTGTCTAGTCATAAAACGAACATAGCAACTCTTGCACATTTAGGTGAAGTCTGAAGCACACAAACAAAAACAATTGTTATTTTCAGTCTTGGTTATTTCTTTTTTCTCCTTCAGCCACTTACTATATTTCTAATGAGGCTAAATCTTTATGGTAGAAATTCCAATGCTTAGCACATTAAGTAGGTAAACAATGCCTTTGGTATTTGGCTATTTCTGTCCATTGAACATAAACAGAAAAAAATCAGCATTCCGGATTGTCAATTCTGATACATTCATGCTTCTTAGCTGGGAAGCTTCTCATACATGTTAACACACATTTATTGCCAATACAAAATGATTTGCCAGCATACTGTGAGAGTAAAACATGCTGTGGCTAGAAATGGACCTAGAAGATGGCTACATTGCCTTCTTTCTCAGGACCTGATGGGGCTTCTGATATGGTAAATTTGACAGGTCCATTTCTTTTTCCTCTGCGGTATTTCTTAAGTAGCCCAAATCTCTGAAATTTAAAGCAATCTCACCATTTTATTCTGAACATTAAAACTTTTACGGAAGTGCTGACCTGTTTATTCGTCCTCCCATGGATTTACATGTGACATCCTACAGAAGTCATTTTTATATTCATTTTATTCCCAATAGGTTAATCAGAAGAGTGGGAAAATGGCCATATACTAATATTACTTATAAGCTGATCATATTTTTTTCTCCATTCTATTTGTTAAAGTCAGATTGCTCTTCCTTCTCTTTCACTCTCTACCAGTCTAAAGTAGGTATGTAACCGAAGAGATCAACTCTAGCATTAGTACTCCCTTAAGTTATCAAGGATTTTTCAGAGTTTTGGTAAATCCAAATCTGCTTTCCAGGTTCAAGTAATAGCAGGGACATCTCTCGTTAGATCAAGGTGCTTGAAGCGCCATCCAGCCTGGTCTTGAACTTTTCTGGCAATGGGACATCCACAACTTCTCTGGCTCACCTGTTTCAGTGTTCTTGTTGTAAAAAATGTCCTCCTTATGTCCAATCTAAATCTTCCCTCTTTCAGTTTAAAAGCATTGCCCTATGTCCGGCCACTAGCCACTTGGTAAAAAGTCTCTCTCCAGGTCTCTTGTAGGGCCTCTTTAAGTACTGAAGTGATACAATATTGGTGGATGAAAAGTTCAACGTGATCCAATTATGTGCATTCACAGCCCAGAAAGCTGCTCTTATCCTGGGCTGAATCAAAAGCAGTGTGGCCAAAAGGTTGAGGAAGGTGATTCTGCCCCTCTACTTCACTCTCATGAGACCCCACTTGGAGTGCTGTGTCCAGCTCTGGGGTCCCCATCACAGGAAGGACATGGGCCTGCTGTAGTGAATCTAAAGCAGGGCCACAAAGATGATCAGTTGGATGGAGCACCTCATCTACGAAGACAAGCTGAGGGAGTTAAGATTGTTTAGCCTGGAGGAGAAAAGACTCTGAGGAAACAACTAGCACACAACTAGACTGCAGCAATAAATGGCTACAAAATCTGCAGAAGGGATAAGCAAGGAAGTGTGGTAGTCCTGTGTGTTAGGGAGTGTTTTGACTGTCTAGAGCTTTATGATAGTTATGATAGGGCTGGGTGTTTATGGTTAAGGACCAGAAGGAAGACAACAAGGCAGACATCCTGGTGGCAGCCTGTTATAGACCACCCAATCATGATGAAGAGGCAGACAAAACATTCTATAAGCGTGTGATAGAAGTCTCGTAATCACTGGCCCTTTTTCTCGTGGGGGACTTCAATTTACCGGATGTCTCCTGGAAATACAAAACAGCAGAGATGAAATAGTCTAGGAGGTTCATGGAGTGTGTGGAAAACTACTTCCTGACACAGTTGGTGGGTCCTCTAGGGAAGATACCCCACTGGATTAATTGTGAACAGAGGAGGACTGGTGAATGATGTGGTGTTTGGAGGTTGACTTGACCACAGTAATCACAAAATGATGGAGTATTCAATTGGCAGAGAAGTAAAGAGCTGGGGTCAGCAAAACTGAAACTTTAGAGTCCTAGAGGGCTGACCTATCCTGTTTAAGAGGCTAGTTGACGGACTCCTTTGAGAGGCAGTTTTGAAGGGCAAAGGGGTCTAGGAAGGCTGGACATCCTTCGAGAAGGAAATGTTAAATGCAGGGGAATAGGCCGTTCCTGTGTGTCAAAAGATGAACTGGAAGGGAACGAAGACAGATTATCTGAACAGACAGCTTTGACTGGAACTCAGGGGGAAAAAGAAAAAGAGATAGTTTCTAACCTTTGTAAGAAATGGCAGGAAACTCAGGAGGACTACAAGGATGTGTGAGGTTATACAAGAAGTAAATCAGAAGGGCCAAAGGCAATTTGAATTTAACTGACACTTTCCATAGAAGACAATAAAAAAAGCTTCCATAAACGTATTAGCAAAAAGGGAGGGCTAAGGAAAATCTCTATACTTTGTTGGATTCTGGGGAAACATAGTGACAAAGGCTTGGGTCCAGGTTTGTTTAATATCTTTATAAACTTATGGACCACAGACAGTTGTATGAGGTTCAACAAGGTGAAGGACTAGGTTCTGCACTTGGGTCGCAACAACCACAAAACACTATAGGCTCAGGGAAGAGTGACTGGAAACCTGCCTAGTCCTCCTGTGGCCTGCATGACTATGACAGTCATCGTTCCCCTGTACTCAGCACTGGTGAGTGTCCCTCACTGCAAGAAAGACATTAAAGTGTTGGAGGATGTCTAGAGAAGGACAACACAGCTGATGAAGAGTCTGGAGCTCAAGTCTTATGACCGTGGCTGATGGAACTGTAATTGTTTAGCCTGGAGAAAAGGAGGCTGAGGGAAGACCTTATTGCTCTGTATAACTACCTGAAATGAGGCTGTGGTCAGGTGAGTAATAATTACTCCCTAGTAATAAGATGAAGTGACCTGAGGTTGCACCAGGGGACATTTAGATTGGATATTAGGAAAAATTTCTTCATGGAAGGGAATGTCAAGCATTGTAATAGGCTGCCCAGGGAAGTGGTTGAGTTAACATCTCTTCAAGTCTTTTAAAGGTGTGTGGATGTGGCACTCAGGGGGATGGTTTAGGAGTGGACTTGACAGCGTTAGTTTAATGGTTGGACTCAGTGATCTTAGAGGTCATTTTCAACCTAAATGATTCAATGGTTATCCTATTATCACCCCAAAATATCTTTTTGTGTCTTCTTCATCAGTGCTTCAGTTTTGTATTTTCAATGTGCACTAGAGATGTATTAAAAAAATTAGCTGAAGTCAATTGAATCTGAACTTCTTACCAGGGATGTACAGGGGAGGAAAATTTCCTGGATAATAATTTATAACACATAGCTTCTGCAGAATAATTAGATTAAATTATGACTGTGAGCACATATTTCACTTATCATCACAAGGTAGATATAATATTGAGTAAATTAACAGTAAACTCTATACAAATTAACAGCTCAGTGACAACTGCACATGTCTTCCTAGATTCAAAACCTGCTTTTTCATAGGTCTTGTGTCTACAGTATTGAGTTTAGGCTATCATTAGACTGTGTTTAGACTATAATTCATGTATCAACAGCATTACAAATATAGCTACAGCATCTGACTCATTCAGAAAATGGATTATATGTATCAAATACTAAGTTCTCAGTCTTTTGGAATCTAAAAATGAAACAACTGTCATTTATAATAGTACATGTTCTTTTAACGACAACATTCACATACCAGTCTAAAAATATTGCAGTAGAACAAAGACATTAGATTTACCACCAGCTTGCTCTCTATTTGACAAGTTAAGAGAAACAGTAGATATCAACAAAAAAAAAGATACTAGAGCTTAGTATCTTGAATGTATTAAAAGCTCCTTTTTGTTAGATGAATAAAGTATTCCTCCATTTATTAGTACACTTCTAGGAAGTCAGTGTGAAAATTTTCTTCCTCAAAACAACAAAGGTTATTATTACTAGATGGACTTCAGCGTGGTTACAATATGACTGTACAATCAATATGAATAAACACATTAAGAAGGCAAAACATTAAAACATTATTTATTTAATTGATTAATGTGTTGACAAAGACAGGGAAAATAAATATAATGTTTCTGCAAATCTGAACTAGATACTGCATTTTATCACCCCATGATTACAGATATGGTAGATAAAAATTCTATTATTAGTAGAGTATCAATTTTCAAAGTAAAACATCAGGATTTACCGTGTGAATTCTAGTAATGTCAAAGTGAGTCACAACCCTGTAAATCTGCATTTGAAAATGTAATGTTTTGTGTTAGAAGAAAAATTCAATGCTATTTTATGAAAGTGGCCTGGAACAATTTCTTCGAGTATACAGTTAAAAGTGAAAGTTTTGGGCAGTTTCAAGTGTTATTTTCAAATTATTTGCAAATATGACATGTACTATACATTCTGTTCTTCCCTTCTTGAGTATCTTTTTATTATATCTTTTTTTTTTTCCAAAGTAATAAGTAGAAAAGAGTAGTTATACTTAGCACAGTTTTTTATTTTTACAGATAGTGTAATGAAATAAAGGTAGTAAACAATTAAATATTCTGGTCTACAAATGTGAAACATTAATGAGGAAGTAATAGAATTCCATTCTGTGTGTTTGCTAATTAGAGGTCAATCTTTTTCATCAATGACTACTAAAATTTTAAATTCAGTTAAACATAGATCAATTCTCCTTCTAACAATAAATTACTTTCTTACTCTAAGATAGGCTAAGTGGCCATTATTTATAGCTGGATATGTAAATGAGAAATGTAAGCTGTTTAAAAAGTATAAACACTATTCAAATAAACTTCTTCTTTCCCATCTTTTATCTCACAGTTTAATTTAGAATAAAGTGTAGAAGTCTGGATGTCAGGAGGTAAAATCACCTGTCTCGTGCTTTTGATTGTAGGTTGCATTTAGAAAGTGAGTTTGTTACACTAGAATTGAGTTTTTTGAAATCATGATGGGTAACATGTAAAACCACACAAAACTGGTCTTGAGGTTGAAAGCAGTAATAAAGTGGATAAGTAACATCTGTTCTGTGATTCATGCCTTGCTAGGACAAAGGAATGTGAAATATTTTCAGAAGTATATGTTGGTTGTGCTCCTGTAGATAACAAAAATTACATACTAGCATGGTATCTCAAAATAAAACATTCTCAGAACCGAATTTGCAAACTAAAGTTGTTCATCTCTACACAAATATCCAGATGAAATTATCTTTTAATGACACACAACTAAATTCCAAATAACATTTGCATCCTGAAGGAGAAGATGTCAATTTAATATCTATCTCCTTTTAATGATTATCAGCCTTTCTTCTGGGAGCCAGGTCTTCAGAGAGGAATGAGAAGGTTCCAAAGTCATATGAATGACATTTTAGGGGTAAATTTAGCTTAAATATCTTTGAGGTACTCCTGCTTTCTATTGACAGACCTGAGTGGTTGTGACTAGACATGGTGAAAACTCAGCTGAAGTTGTAATGGGTCCAGTACTAAAGGTGAGTAGAACAAATCTGCATATGGCAACTAGTCTGATGTGTCTTTCATATATCCAACCCATGTTCACATGTGGACCAATTCACAGATGTCCAACACAGACCACCTCTGAAGGGGGTTTTAAGCCTGTTAATGTCAAGGCATTTATAGATTTTCTGACTTGTTTTCTAACTTTGGGCAAGTTCGTAGCTGGAAAATGTAACTTATGGGTGTACTGAATCTTTACACTGAATTTTCAGTTCCCACTGATATTAATAGAAGCTACATATGTGCAGACTGAAGTATGATTTGAGCTTCAGAAAATAAATGTGTGAAAAATTTGCTATGATGAAAAATTTAACTATTCCTGTGGTTGCTCCGCAAAGTCTTATTTCCATTAATTTTTTCAAATAGAATTTGGGAAATCATTCTTCACATGAAGAGGAATGAGCTCATCCCCCTTCCACTTACCAAAAATTACACCAGGTGTCTTGTAGCAGAAACCCAGGAATCTCTTTCCTGATGTGTTTAAGCATACCATAAGCACTGAGTATAAAGGCAAAAGAAGTATAACCACTTGCTCAGCTTTAAGGTCAGGGCTCTTTAATATTTTTATATTTTTATCTGGATGTAATATCAAATACATGTTAAGTATGTTGCTGATGATATTACACTAGGAGGGACTGTGGACTTCTTTTGAGCGTAGAGGCCAGACTGCAACCTCTGCAAGATGGGGTAGCAGAGCAGAAGGTGCTGTTCTCCTCTATCTGATGACCAGGAATAAGACATGAGGAAATGGAATGAAGGTGTGTCAGGGGAAGTTCAGACTGGACATGAGGAAAAGGTTCTTCACTGAGATGGTATTTGTTCACCTGGGTTCTTCAGGGAAGTGGTCACAATACCAAACCTGTCAGAGTTGAAGAAACATTATAGTCATATGGTTTAATTTTAGGTTGTCCTGTGAGGAGTAGACAGTTGAACTAAATGACCCGTTTGGGTCTCTTCTAAATCTAGATATTTTATGATTTTATACTATTCAGTGTCAAGAAATTACTAGAAGTAGTATTATCTCAGTATTATCTGTTCTATGATGTGATGACAAAACAGATATAAAATGATAATATGTGACATATTATTTCCCAGTCTCAGAGACAGAGGGTGCATGGAGGTTGGAGTCAGGTTCTTTTCAGTGGTGTCAAGTGACAGAGGAAACAGGAACAAAATAAAACACAAGAGGCTCCACCTGAACATCAAGAAACGCTTTTTTCTGCGAGCATGACTAAGCAGTGATACAGATGACCTAGAGAGGTTGTGGATTTCCATCCTTGGAGATGTTAAAAAGCTGCCTGGACACGGTCTGGGACAACTGACTGCAAGTGGCACTGCTTGAGCAGGAGGCTGGGCCAGATGACCTCCAGAGGTCCCTTCTGACTCAGCCATTCTGTGATTCTGTGAAAGGCCACAGGTTGACAGTTGTTTCTAAAACTCCAGTAGTAAATATTCTGAATATGCCATTTCTAGGAGATGTGGATGGGCCCCCTAAAAGTGTTTCAGATATTTTTGCCAATGTAAACATATTTTCATGTGAACAATAATTCTCTTGGAATCAGAGACAGCTAGTTTGTTAACTTATCATAAAAACTGTTATAATTTTTCGTACTTTATGTGTACATATTTTCCACTGAGTGCTGAACAAACTATTGGTACTGAGAGAAAATGGTAAGGAATAAAAATCCTAAAAACTGAAAGAAGAATAAATATATGAATTGTAAAATAACCAGTCTAAAAAAACCTCTCAATCTTTTTTCATAGCAAGAAAGGTAGTCTGATATGCTTTTTCTGTGATAGATAGGTTTATGAAATGCCCAAAAACATGATGTGCAAAATGCATAGTGTATGATAAATAGATTACAAAATACATGTAATACATGTAATACATAGAACCTCTGGAAAGATGCCCAGACATCATGTTTTACTCTGACAGAAAGAAAAGTAGTGCCAGGACTTTCCATTTTTACTCACTTAATGGAAGCTGTGCCTTCTTAACGTTTAGAAAACCATTCAATATCATACAAGATTGGACCTAAACTATAGTTTGAGCGCATTTTCTTTTGTCAGATAAGGGAATTAGAGAGTAGACATCCTGAATTCAGCTTCCTTAACAAGTTCAAATAACTTCTACCCTATATAATCTTTATTCTTTTGGGATGCACTTCCAATTAAATTAATGTCTCTATTTATTAAGAGTGAAATTTTGGTACCCTTCTAGGTAGTGAAAATTTGGCCATTGATTTCAGTGGAACTGTTTTTTTTTACTGCTCATGGTCAAGTGTTATTTTAGGTAATAACTGTTACCTTTACACTGATATTTTATATTGCTTTCCTTTTGTAGTTCTCTGTAGAAAAAAAAATCCTCTCCCTGTTTCCAGTATTGTCCTCTGTTCATATTAATTTAAAGATAATATTGTCTAGGTTTTTTGAAATAAAAATTTTGAATAAATTTGTGAATTTTATTCAAGGTCAAACATTGTTCCATCAAATTCATCTTTCATGTCCAGAAAACTTGAGAATTTCTTAGGGAAAAAAAAATAATTAAAAAAAATAAATTATTTGAAGTTCAGAAGAAACAAAAGGAATTGTGTATAATTCTTTAAACTTCATTTCTTATTTCTTACTATTTTTCTTCATATTTAACAAGTGCATGAAATATATGAAGGCATATTTTACTTTCTTGTTTTGAAGAAGAAAATAGGGAGAGCTATGCTGAACTATTTATGAAATCTAAGTCATTTATAAGAGAAAATGGTTACAGTGTATCCAAATGTAGAAAAAGATTTTCTGAGGAGTATAGACCACTTATAAGATTTTTTCCTGTTTACATTTAGGAGGAGAAAGTGTTATCGTGTAGAGCTTTTCATCTGCTCAGTGTAGCATTAAATAAATATCTCTCTTCAGGTTATTGCTGTGCCAGCAGGGAGCTGAGATGCATGTGTGCACAATTGTTCCCAGGGTATAAAAAAGAAGAAGAAAGCTTTATGTTTAAACGTACAGTTAAACAGGCAATACAAAGAAGTATAGGAGAAACTTATTTCTGCTTCATGTAATATACTTCTGTATGTCATATACTCTACACCCCAATCTATGTGATAGACTGAAATTCATATTTGTACAAAATCTGGTTAAAAAACATTCATGCTGGGATGTCTTAGCATGTCAAGGTTCCAATAAAACCAGTCAACACATGCATCTGGTGTGACTGAAGAATCTGTTTTAATTCAGAACTATATTTATTTTTCAGCCACAACCTTTTTTCTCTTAAGAACATTTCTTTCTATCATTTTCATAAGAATAATTGATTTTTAGTACCACATGACTAAATAAAGTGAGAAACTTTGTATGGAACATTATTTTATAACTCATTCCTGTGTGAATTATGAACTTATGGCTCTTGTATTTCGTGATTGAACTCTTCTAGTGCCCAGATTTGGAGTGAGGAAGCAAGACAACATTTAAGTGATTGGAGACGTGAAGAAGATTAGACGTTAAGCAGAAGATAGAGCTAAGCATGGAAAACTCAAAATGTTTATAAGATAAATTCTTAGGGAGTTTGTTGGGAAAAATTTCATTTTAATAGTGTAATCCAGGAGGTTGCCTCCTCTAAACCTCCTTTAAGTCTACATATTTTCCAGTTCAGTCTGTTTCCAGTAGAAATGGAGGTTTGATGCACCTAAAAGAATACAAGGCTAGATTCAATTCAAGAACTTACATTAATCTGTCTGTGTTAAGCTATATGGCTTGAAACCTCACTGTTCACAGTTTAGTTTCATAAAGACCCCAAGTTTTCAAGTTTCTTCACTGCCTTCAGCTGTTTACATATAAATGGTAGAATCTCAGCAGGGATGAGTATTTTCAAATTTGTGTCATACCTACAGCTGTCTTTGAGTCTGGTGACACTTAACAAAAAAATGTTCAAATCTGAAATCATGAGAAAACTGATCCTTTGTGTATCTGCTGAGAACAAGTAGCATAGTAGAAATCATAACAGACACTTCTACTTAAAATGTGATGAAGAAGAAGGAAATATTGTCACCTAACTTTTGCCACCTAACTCTTAATAGCTTTGTGATTAAAGTGCTTACCCACCAAATCACTCATATTTTCAGCTGTGTGATGATATTTTTCTACAAAAGTGTTAGGAACATTCCTAGGTGAAGCTGTGGGTCAATAAGGCTAAAGTTGCTACTGCATTTATGTCTCTTAGTTCTTGCTAATTATTCTATTAAACACATTCTAAAAAGTGGAGTTTTGCATACTCCTTTTTGAAAGAAAATTATGAGATAGTATGACATGATGATTTACAATTCTGTATTTCAAAAGGAATTTTGGGCTCAGGAACACCATAAAGATATTTCTGGAGCAGTTGAGTCTCCTGTTCCAGCTTTTAAGAACTTCAAAGATGATACATAAATTCTATATTTGGAGACATACACATCTTCACTGTACATTATTCATTTTAGGTAATTTCTTTCCATAACATAAAAGCTTAATATACTGCAGTTTGTGATATTTACATCTACAATGTAAAGATATGATCTGGAAGCTGTTTCAGAGGATAAATATTTGTTAAATAACTTCACATGCCTATAAATACTAATAAATCATTTTAATTGAAAAAGAGAAGAAGAAACAGATCCAAAACTGGAAGATAATGCCAAATAAGAAAAAAAAAGCTATATGAAATAGATTTCAAATAAGAACATCTAAAATGAGGAAAAAAACCAAACTAGATTCTGAAACAAGAGGACAGGATAAAAGAATGGCTGAATAGCTCTGCAGATTATTTTTTTCTTCTTCAAGAAAATTTCATTAAAAGAGTGGACTTAACAATGATGAACACTCTGCTCTTGTAATTGATTTTTTAAAAATAAAAGCTATTTAGTACAAATAACTAGTGAGGCACGTATCTGGAACATTATATTTTTGCTTTTTGCATCAAATTTACAGCAAATATTTTGAGCTGGCCTCAGTAGGATTAGAATCATTCAGAATCCATAATTTCAGGTTGGTGGGTGTTGGTATATCCTCAGTTTTCCAAGCATTCAGTAGATTGTTGTTATGGTTTAGAAATGATATTCTCTAATGCAGTACTCCTGCTAAAATCATGCACTGCTTCACTCCCCGCTCCAGCTGGGCAAAGATCACAAATTGGGATAAGCACAATTTACTTGAAACAACAATGAGATAAGAAAATGAACAGTACAGTCACAATAGTAATATTAAAATTATAAAATATAAAAATGTAAAAATATAAAAAATATATACATAAGAAAAAATTATTTATATATATATAAATCATACCAGATGACTCTTCCTGCCATGTTTTCTTGAGTGGAAGGAACACCCTTCTCTTTGGAAGGCATAGTCCCTTTTGCCCCAACCCCAGCATGAGGTGGTATAGAATAACCTGAGTCTTAGCTATGTCCTCTCCTGGCTACTTCAAAAATTAACCCTGTCCTGGCTGGAACCAGGACACTTGTATTCAGCTAAAATATGCTTTTGAAATTATTCAGTCCTATACTGAGGATTTCAGGAGTTGAAGAATCCACCTTTACTGCTAGAACTTTGTTGCACAGCTTGAATATTCAGTTATTCTTAAGTTTCTATTAACTATATTTTCTGCTGACATATGTACTCAGACACTAAATAAATCACCTTACTTTGATAAGGTCTTTCTTTTNAAAAAAATGTTCAAATCTGAAATCATGAGAAAACTGATCCTTTGTGTATCTGCTGAGAACAAGTAGCATAGTAGAAATCATAACAGACACTTCTACTTAAAATGTGATGAAGAAGAAGGAAATATTGTCACCTAACTTTTGCCACCTAACTCTTAATAGCTTTGTGATTAAAGTGCTTACCCACCAAATCACTCATCTTTTCAGCTGTATGATGATACTTTTCTGCAAAAGTGTTAGGAGCATTCCTAGGTGAAGCTGTGGGTCAATAAGGCTAAAGTTGGTACTGCATTTATGTCTCTTAGTTCTTGCTAATTATTCTATTAAACACATTCTAAAAAGTGGAGTTTTGCATACTCCTTTTTGAAAGAAAATTATGAGATAGTATGACATGATGATTTACAATTCTGTATTTCAAAAGGAATTTTGGGCTCAGGAACACCATAAAGATATTTCTGGAGCAGTTGAGTCTCCTGTTCCAGCTTTTAAGAACTTCAAAGATGATACATAAATTCTATATTTGGAGACATACACATCTTCACTGTACATTATTCATTTTAGGTAATTTCTTTCCATAACATAAAAGCTTAATATACTGCAGTTTGTGATATTTACATCTACAATGTAAAGATATGATCTGGAAGCTGTTTCAGAGGATAAATATTTGTTAAATAACTTCACATGCCTATAAATACTAATAAATCATTTTAATTGAAAAAGAGAAGAAGAAACAGATCCAAAACTGGAAGATAATGCCAAATAAGAAAAAAAAAGCTATATGAAATAGATTTCAAATAAGAACATCTAAAATGAGGAAAAAAACCAAACTAGATTCTGAAACAAGAGGACAGGATAAAAGAATGGCTGAATAGCTCTGCAGATTATTTTTTTCTTCTTCAAGAAAATTTCATTAAAAGAGTGGACTTAACAATGATGAACACTCTGCTCTTGTAATTGATTTTTTAAAAATAAAAGCTATTTAGTACAAATAACTAGTGAGGCACGTATCTGGAACATTATATTTTTGCTTTTTGCATCAAATTTACAGCAAATATTTTGAGCTGGCCTCAGTAGGATTAGAATCATTCAGAATCCATAATTTCAGGTTGGTGGGTGTTGGTATATCCTCAGTTTTCCAAGCATTCAGTAGATTGTTGTTATGGTTTAGAAATGATATTCTCTAATGCAGTACTCCTGCTAAAATCATGCACTGCTTCACTCCCCGCTCCAGCTGGGCAAAGATCACAAATTGGGATAAGCACAATTTACTTGAAACAACAACGAGATAAGAAAATGAATAGTACAGTCACAATAGTAATATTAAAATTATAAAATATAAAAATGTAAAAATATAAAAAA
>VYXB01009536.1:0-11159 GCA_013397135.1 Pachyramphus minor | reverse complement strand
AAAAAATATATACATAAGAAAAAATTATTTATATATATATAAATCATACCAGATGACTCTTCCTGCCATGTTTTCTTGAGTGGAAGGAACACCCTTCTCTTTGGAAGGCATAGTCCCTTTTGCCCCAACCCCAGCATGAGGTGGTATAGAATAACCTGAGTCTTAGCTATGTCCTCTCCTGGCTACTTCAAAAATTAACCCTGTCCTGGCTGGAACCAGGACACTTGTATTCAGCTAAAATATGCTTTTGAAATTATTCAGTCCTATACTGAGGATTTCAGGAGTTGAAGAATCCACCTTTACTGCTAGAACTTTGTTGCACAGCTTGAATATTCAGTTATTCTTAAGTTTCTATTAACTATATTTTCTGCTGACATATGTACTCAGACACTAAATAAATCACCTTACTTTGATAAGGTCTTTCTTTTGATAAGTTAAATGGATTAAGCTTATTAAATCTTTGACTGAAATACATTTTCTTCTCAAGAATAATTAATGTGAAATTTGGTTTTTTTTCACACTTGTGAGCTTTTCAGTATCCTTTATAAAATATGCTTATGATACTGACTTCCATATCTTGATATCTATTTCAGCAGTATTTTCTTATTCTTCTTACTTACACAGCAAAAAACCAAAATAGACATTTTTGTCCCAAGGTTATCATGGGAGCTCATGCTTTTCTGTGTGCTGGATAGCTCTTGTGACTATTTTTCTCCAAAAGCCATTGCTCATTCCTTAAAAATGTTACTTAAGCCCTTGGCTGTCCTAAAGCCATTTGTTTGAATGGGTCATTGTTATGAAGTACTTTCAAAAATTCTGTGTGATTGCTTTGTCTTGCTCATCAATTTACCATGTTGCCAATATTTGTGTCATCAGCAAATTTCATAAGGATTGGAGTTTTTTTACTTACAGAAAACTGAGTAGAATAGTGACTATCATTGGCTGGCACCAATCCGTAGGAAATCATACTAGAAATAACAATGTTCAGTTTGGGATGGTTTTTTTTCTTCTCATTTGTAATGGACTGGAAAACACTTTATCATTCTTCTGAGATAAAAATATATCAAGCTCTTTCTTTCTACACACAGAGCAAAAATATTTATTTGAACATTGCAGCTGTTTTTCTGCAGGTGTGAATTAAACATAATGCAAAAATTAACCCTCTTAAATGTTACCATGTCTTCCATTTTCCTGTTGCAGAATCATCAGTGGCAGTGCCATGTGTTTTTTTTTCTAACTCCCAGATTTCACATATTGGATGTAGGGTGCTGAGGACACAATGCTCTGCAGCAGGTAAGAAGTATATGCCCTTTTCTTACTGAAGTGTCACAGGCCACTTTCCCCAGAAAGCACACCCCTACTCATTAGGGAGAAGGATAAAAGTATTTTCTTCATCGTGATATTCATTATCTCTTCTTCATGTACATTGATTTATAGATGTATAGTAGTTTATACAAGATTAGACTGAATATTGACATTTTAAATATTACTACACTTATGAAAATTAGGTTAGATTTAAATTAATTACATTAAATTAAATACATTGCACTTTTATATGTATATGTATGTGTGAGAGAGAGAGAGAGAGAAGAGTATTTGAAGAGGGCATGACAGAGCACACATTTCTTAAAAACACAGAAGACAAAATAATAATATCCGTTTCTGAATACCTGAGACTGAGCTCTTCTTAGGTTGTAAATCCTGTGCTGGCAAAAGCAAGGTTGAAATGACAATTGTATTATCAACCTTTCATCGTGAAACTTATCCACATAGTGAGTATTTTCTAGTTGATCAGTTATACCTAGAGGTTATGCTATCATTAAATGAGTTGTTTATATTTACATGGAAGTTGCACACTTTTCACTGACAATACATTACCAACAGAACTTTTGTGGTTACCAGCAATAAGTAATACATGGGACTACTGTACAGAAAATAGTAAACACAGAATGGTTTTGTTGGAAGTGAGCTTAAAGATCATGTAGTTCCACCCTTCTGCCATGGGCCAGAACACCTTCCACTACACTAAATTGCTTAAAACCCCATTCAACCTGGCCTTGAACACCTTCAAGGTTGGCATAGTCATAGCTTCTCTGGGCAACCTGTTCCAGTGCCTCACCACACTCATATTAGAGAATTTCTTCTTAATGTCTAATCTAAACCTATCATTCAGTTAAAATCATTCTCCCTTATCATATCACTACATGTCCTTGTAAAAAGTACCTCTCTAGCTCTCTTGTTGGCCCCCCCTTAGATACTAGAAAGAAGCTATAAGGTTTCCTGGCGTTTTTTCTGCAGATTGAATGGTCTTGACTCTTGAGCCTGTCTCCACAGCAGAGGTGCTTCAGCCCCCTGATCATCTTCACGGCCCTCCTCTGGACTTGCACCAAGAGGTTCATATCCATCTCATGCTGGGGGCCCCAGAGCTGGATGCAATACTGTGGGTGGGGTCTTACCAGAGCAGAGTTCAGGAGGGGAGAGTCAGATCCTTCAACGTGCTCGCCTCACTTCTGCAGCCTAGGATGCAGTTGCCTTTTGGGCTGCAAACATACTCTGCTGGGTCATGTTGAGCTTCCTGTCCATTAATATCCTCACATCCTTCTCCCCAGGGCTGTTCTCAATCCATTCTTCATTCAGCTTGATTTTGTGCTTGGGATTGCCCCAACCCACATGTAGAACCTTGCACTTAGCCTTGTAAAAACTCATGAGGTTTGCACAGGCCCACCTCTCAAACCTGTCAAGGTCTCATGCGATGCTTAGGCCACCACATCAGCAAACTTGCTGAGGGTGTGTTCCATTCCACTGTCCAACAAATACGTTAAAAAGTGCCATGAATAATATTTTCCACTACAATGAGTGCAACTACTCTCATGCTTTTAAAGATAGAATTATAAAATCATGTCACATTTTCAAATTAGAAATCATCACAGGTATATGAACTTGAAAGAGCTATGTGCATTTAAATTAGGTAGTGGTTCAGGACAAATGAAATGTGAGGACATCAATGTGTGTGTTCACAGTTCTGTAATAGCTAGCCTATCCATAAAAACATATTTATGGAGAATATGAGGTGATACTCAACTGCGTTCAAGAAACAGTGCTTGATCAGGTTTTATCCTCAAGACTGAGATTTTGCTTTGTATGCATTATAAGCAGTTTTGCAACGTAATCTCATGCAGTGTGAGGAGTTTCCTTCTGTTTCTCTAATTGGGCTGTGACTCAAACCTTTTTCTTTTCTCAGGAAATAAAATACAAAGTGGAGTATTCAATTTCTTCTATATATATTTTGTATCTCAATTGTCTTCAATTTTTTTTTCAAATACTACACATATATTTCTCTTGCTATCAGTTGGTAAGCTATTCTTATGATACAATGCTAGTATATTTTTATATTATGCTATATCAATGTAGTTATATAGGATCGAAAAAAAAGAAAAAAATGGTTAGTTTCTACCCAAGTATTTTCTAAAAAAATTCCTTTCTAAATGATCCTTTGAACTCAGTATCATCAAAACAGTAGAAATATATGTAGGTATTTAACCAATATCCAAGTACAAAATGCTAAATCTAATTGTAATAATTTTATATTAATTCAAAATTGATAAGATAAAAAATTAAATGTGATTTAAGTTTTAAGTAAACTTAAAATGCTGCTTTCTAGAGGAAGGAACATTTCTAGAGGAAGGAACGGGGGCAGTGGGGGGTGGGGGGAGGTGGTAGAGGAGAGTAGTTGAATGAGAAAATAAAGCTACAGGTAGGCAACTGTGACTCTGTATTTTTGACTTCTAGTAAGATTCTTTGACATATGAAGTCCCCTGTGTGAGATAAAGAGAGATTCTCTTTTTTTGTTTCCTCCTCCAACCAATAGAAATAATTTGAACTAGAAGAAACGTTTTGGGAAAGACATTTCTGTCTTAATAAAGATGATAAATAAATGAGTACTGAATCTTTGCAAGAATATGAGCACTTGGAAGAGTGAAAATTTTAATATAATATCAATGAGAAATGAAAGTATAATATGATAAAAGAGAAAAAAAAAAGACTAAAAAAAGACATTGAGCTAGCTATGGCAATTTTTAAGAGGAAAAAACTGACTGCTTCTGTATAGGGTATGTAGCCATGAGTCTACTGAAAGTTATCATGCCACTACAAAAAGGTTTTTTCTCATAACTGAAAGGAAGATGAGATTTTGTTTGTCTCAGAAAGAATGTATTGTGTTAATTATAATTTGTTGCACTAATTACCATTTCTGAGAGAAAATTCTTCATGCTTTTTCAAATATTCTCTATTTGAAAAATAAAGGCTAAAACTATTTGAAGTAGTATTGAATATCCTAAGACAAAACAAAAAAACCATTTATGGCTTTGGGGTTTTTTATTTGAATTACTGCATAAATGTAGAATGTTGTGTCATTTCTCTTGTGTTAATTTTGTTTCATCTTTCTATTGGAACTAAAAAGAAAAGGACATGCAAATCAGATACCTAGAATCTGAGGAATCTTGAAGTTAACAGAGAGATGTCATAAAGAAGCAGAGCAGAGAAGCAGACCAGAAGCAGAGAAGAAAGGTAAAAGTTGAGGAAAAAAATATGACATTAAATGAAACAATGAGATAGTTAAGAAAATAGTAAAAAACTTTGTTTTTAATAACAAAGAAAAATATAATACCTGAAAGAATGAATGGATATCAGTTGACATAGACTAGGAGGGACCATTTCTTTGTATTGATAGTTTCTTATACTATGAGAAATTAAAAATAAGCTTATGAACCACTGAAAGCTGTGAAAAGTGGGAAAGAGACGTCTCTTATTTTGGTGTTAAAGCAATTTTTTGGCCTGTTTCTTTATTAGGAAATTTACTAGGAAAAAATACAAAAATAATTACATAAAATGTCTGCAAAGGGGAAAAAAAGAGTAAAAACACATTCAAAAAGTTGAGGAAAAAGTATTAGATTCACAAATTATACTGTGGTAGTAGTTGCAGATTATCCAGTAGTGTAGCCACGGGAGCACACACCAAACAGAGTGATACTCTAGTAAACATTCTTTAATGTCTAGTATCACCCACAACATATTAAGATTGAATTTTACCTCCTGTATTAGACTGTATTGTGATCTAAAAGTATATGGATAAACAAGTAAAATAGAGTTATTTTCACTCCTGTTGTTGATTGTTGATAGCCTCTGTCTCTGTATAAATAAATAAGCATTTTGCCAAATGTTGGAACACAAATGTCACATCATCTCTTCAGACACAGATTACAAACTCATTTGTTTTCTCTGCTTTACTTAATGTCTGAGTGACTATATATTTAAAAAGTGGTTCAAAGAGGGAAAAAAATGTCAGCCAGAACACATTAGAAGTTGGTAGCCAAGGTGTTATCTATGAGAATGTGAAATGTGAATCACAAGACACTTCTTAGATAAAGGGAAAAAAACCCCAATATTTTTAAAAGAAGGTATGCCAGAACTGAAAGCAAATTCACAGTTTTTCTAAATCTAGGCTCTCAGATAGTTTCATTTAGTTTCTCTTTATGAATACAAAAAATATTGTTTTATTTTTGTCTAATGAAAATATTTATCTTTTTAAAGAAAGAAACACAAATAAACAACTTTGTATAGTTCAAAATGAAGTATTTAAAAACTTTTTTTTCACTAACCAAACCAATGTGTCGCCCAATGTGGTGACATGAAGCATCAAGAGACAAACTGTTCAACTGAGATACATTTGCTTGAATATTACTAAAGACCAACTGAGAAACTGTCACTCTGTCCAAACAGAAAATTCCAAGAACTCTCAGAAATCTCGAGAAATTTTAGACCATGGCCAAATTCTGTTGTCTGGATGTAACTGATATATGTCTTAGTCTTCAAACCAGATTCAGGACTTCACTCTTAAAGCAAATTATTTGTTCTTGCTCAAATGTTAAGATATTTCTGATTAACTCAGCTGTCTTCATTGCTCCTGCTCTGATCTAGGACAGATGTCTTAGTTCTGCAGAGTGGATTCTGTTGCCCAGGATCTGCTGTGTTAACAAGCACAATGAGAAAAAGACATTGGGGTAATGCTTTTTAGCTGCTTTCTAAGTCAATGAAAGTCCACTTTGGGCACAGAGTGGCTGGGGAGCAGCTGGGTAGAAAGGGACCTGGGAGTTTGAATCGACGGGAAGCTGAACATGAGCCAGCAGTGTGCCCAGGTGGCCACAAAGGCCAATGGCATCCTGGTCTGTATCAAGAACAGTGTGGCCAGCAGGAGCAGCGAAGTGATTCTATTCCCTTACTCAGCACTAGTGAGGCCACACCTGGAGTACTGTGTTCAGTTCTGGGCCCTTCAGTTCAGGAAGGATACAGAAGTGCTGAAGCAGGTCCAGAGAAGAGTGACCAGGCTGGTGAAGGGACTAGAGCACAAGCCCTACGAGGAGAGGTTGAGGGATTTGGGGTTGTTTAGCCTGGAGAAGAGAAGGCTCAGGGGAGACCTCATCACTCTCTACAACTACCTGAGAGGAGGTTGTAGACAGGTGGGCACAGTCTCAAGCTCTGCCAGGGCAGGTTTAGATTAGATATTAGGAAGAAATTCTTTACAGAGAGGGTAATCAGGCACTGGAATGGGCTGCCCAGGAAGATGGTGAATTCTCCATCCCTGGAGGTATTCAGGAAGAGACTGGATGTGGCATTTAGTGCCATAGTCTAGTAACTGCAGTGGTAGTGGATAAAGGATTGAACTTGATGATCTCAGAGGTCCTTTTCAACCATCTGATTCTATGATTTTAAGTCCTCCCTCATGTTACTTGAATTTTCAAAACATTTCATTCCAACTGAGACGACTTCATTTTTCCTCCTGTTGCAGGGCCTGGGTTTCACCCAGGGAAAACAGAACTGCTTCTGCAGCTCTGTTTCTTTGATACATACCTCTTATTCAAATCAGTTTATGTTTGACACCCTCTAGTGTAAAGCTCAAGGCCTCTTTGTTTATACTTTTTTTTTCATATTAGTATTGTGTTTTTCCAAACTTTGGTTCCCTTTTCTCTCTCTCTTTCTCTCTCTCTTTTATAATCCACATTTTGTGATTCTTTTTTGTTCAAAAATAATGAACTTAACACATACACATATATATTTCAGCTGATTTGCACTTCTATAACATTGCAAAAATAACAAAACCTCATCTTCTTGTGTTTACAATTGGAAAGTCGAAGTGACCTTAAGTTCCCAGAACAAACTAGAAAATTGAACTCATTATTTTTAGATGTTGTTGTGAAAACATTTAAACAGTAGAGTATGATACATTTATATTTTAGTATTTCTTTCCCTTGACTTTTATGCCTCTTCTGATTCCCATACCTATTCCTAATCATATTGCTATAACATTTAATACTGCCTGAATCTTGTAGAGATTCAAAATACTAATTATAATTCATTGAGACCTTAAAGGAGAAACAAACATTAAGCGGTTCTGAAGCCAATAGTAAGAGAAAACTGAAAGAAAGAAAATGCCTGCTTTAGGTCTAAACATTTCTGAGAATTATACTTTTGCATATGAAGAAAAGAAAATACGAGTTTTATTTCCAATAACTTAGAGAATTTAGAGAAAAAGAATTACATTATAAGGAACTGAGGACTACTTGTCTTTGTAACTGAAACTTTTAACCCCAATAGTCATCACAGAATTGAATTGGAAGGAACATTTCAAGATCATCTAGTCCAACTCTTTGTCATGGGCAGGGACACCTTCCACTGGACCAGGTTGTTCAAAGCCCCATCCTTGCTTGCCTTGAACACTTCTATGGATGGGACATCCACAACTTCTCTAGGCAACCTCTTCTACTTTCTTGCCACCCTCACTGTAAAAAAATATTTTCTATATGTCTGATCTAAATCTACCCTGTTTCAGTTTAAAACCATTGTCAGCTGTCCTCCTACTACACACTTAGTAAGTCTTTCTCCAACTTTCTTACTGCCCTTGTACACCCTAGTCTGAACAATCCCCAGCTTTCTGTCTTTCTATGTGGGAAAGGCCTCATGATTTTCGGGGCCCTCCTTTGGATCCACACTTACAGATCCATGCCCATCTTGTACTGAGGACCACTGGACACAGTACTCCAGACGGGTTTTCACAAAAGCAGGGTAAAGGAGGAAAATTCCCTCACTCAACCTGCTTGACACCATTCTTTTTACGCAGCCCAGAATACGTTTAGCTTTCTGGGTTAAAAGTGCATCTTGATGGCTCACGTCCAATTTTTCATCCACCAGTTTTCGCCAGTCCTACTCCACAGGGTTGTTCTCAGTTCATCCATCACCCTGTCTGTATTGATATTGGGGCTACCGTGACCCAGGGCACCTTGCACTTGATCTTGTTGAACTTCATAAGGCTCTCATGGAGCCTCTTCTCAGGCCTGTCAAGATCCCTCTCTATGGCATTCCCTCCCTCTACTAAATCGGCTGCACCACAGAGCTTGGTTCGTGAACAAATTTGCAGAGGATGAACTCAGTCCCATTGTCTATGTCGCTGGTGAAGATGTTAAGCACAATTAGTCCCAGTATATACATCTGAAAGTCACAGCTCATCACTGGTTTCCATTTTGTCACTGAGTCATTAACTGTAACTCTTTGGACATTACCATGTGACCAATACCTCATTCATTCTAAGGTCTGTACCTTATGTCTGTAAGATGGAGAGCAGCTTGGCACCTAAAGATGTTAATTTCCTCAAGGTCCTCATCAGTTCACTTGTCATAGAAGCCTGCAGGATTTACAAAATTTGTGACTTTTTTATTTTATCCCTTTTTTCCTTTTTTTTTCCTCCCTTTCCTCTATTTTTCCTTTTTCCCTTTTTTTTTTGTCATTAGTGCCCTGACAAGCATGGAAACACAGATTTGCAGTTTGTGCAGTTCTTGTAAAAGCATCTGCCTTTCATTATCTGTTGCTATTTCAAGTTATTTCTCCTACTGTGTGCATATTCTCCTGTGAAGACTGATTTGACTGCTTCTTTTCCATGTTAGAGAGTTGATATATTTTGTGACTCAGAGAGATATCTCTGTGACCATATCTACTTTGACCGGTATTACCTTCCTTTAAATTGATTTAGTACTGCCTTTCTATTTACTGGTTTGTTTTTTTCATCCTATTTAATTTTCTTTATGGATTGAAGCAACTCATTCTTCGTGACCAGAGGGTGACTATCAAGGGCAAGATTTGTCTCACCAAAACCAGAAGTTACAATGCAAATATCTATGCCTTAGCATATTACCTGCACTCCAAACAGTTATATGTCAAAAAACATGACACTGGTAGGATAAGATTCCTCTTGTCCTAAAGCAAATATCTAAAGTGACTCTAAAGTATTATACTTTGCATTAGCTTTTTCTCTCCATTTATTATAGAGGAAGATGGGAACGAAAGGTTCAGATGCAGGCAGCTACATTTGAGAAATCCATGAGCTGAACATGCAAACATCTCCAAGTTGATGGTTGATTTTATCCAAATAAATAAAAAAGAGAAACTGAAGAAAAAGTATTAATGATAAACTGATATAGCAGTTTATCATTATTATTAATAAATGAATTGGCTTTTTTTAGAGAAAAAAAATTTTCTCCTGTTTTTTGTTTCTGTAAATACCCCAAACCATCTTGCTCTCTATATTTCAGAAATATACAGCTTACAGAGAAAAACCTGGCTAAAAATCCCATTAGACAAGGCTCTTCTGATTCTAGCATCTTCAACATCTGTGAGAAACAAATATAAAACACAGAAATTAGACCCCGCTAAACCTGGCTCTGCAGGGAGGATTTTACTAGTGTGTGAATAAATAAAACCATTTGTCCTTATGGACGTATGCTGACTGTGCACAGAGGAGGTTGGGGTTGCTTCCCACCCCCGCTCAAGATGTTTCTATTAGAATAAGGTTATCTGTTTACCATCTTGTTTATGTTTCTTTAAAAGAAAGCCACACATAGCAGGCAGCCTTAAAAAAAAAAAAAAAAAGTGAGGGGAAGCAAATGAGAAAGCAGTGTATAAAAAGGACATACATTTATAGTGCTCTCATAGATAAACCGTCAGCTGTTCTTACCATATATTTTCTCTGGAAATATTTTAATTCTCAAGAAAAAAACATCAATGCCCTTTTTTCATATTTATAACACATTTTTCATCCTACACACGACTTGTAGCATAATTTGTTATTAAATTTGCTGACACTTTCTTTTCAAAACACTTATTGGTTATGTGTAACTTCATCCAAATATAACCAAGCATGCCCAGTTTACTTTTTTTTTTAGTGGAGGGATATTGTGAATTTATTTTTAATTAAACAAATGGTTTTACTTGCTGCTCCTTTTTATCTCTCCTCAACCCATTCTGGTCAGTCTCCTCTCACTTTCTTAATGATGTGGTTTCAGAGGAACGGCTTGCCCAAATATCCTGTGAGAGATTTTCAGTCTACCTATGACCTAATATTTTCAGCTTATATAGGAAAACAAGAACACTAAAATGAAAAAGTTGTCTGGGGAAATTTTATTTAACTATTTAAAAATATTGCTTGTTTTTCCCCAGTTTCACCTTTTTGGAATACAAGGTGTCTCTGTTTGAGAAAATTTGGAGGGATGGAGACTTCAGACAGAAGTCTCCTCCCTTGGATTCAATACCCCTGGCTTCTCCAATACTGAGGGAGACAAAAGACACCCAAACATAAGTGAAAAAATAACTCTTTTTCAAGAAGAATGCAAATAAAAATACTTATAAAACTGGATTAAACCAGCTGATGAGGAGAAGCTTGCCACCCACCTGACCAAATATATATGGTGGCCTGGCCTCACCCACTCAGAAAAAGAAAACACATGTGGCCCCAGGACAGAAACAAGATGTCTGCCCTTCCATGTAGTTTGCCTCCCCCACACCTGGAAAATCTGGCAGGAACAGTTGGAGAGTCAGTGCTGGAGTGAGGCTGTTGTACTGGTACAGGCAATTGGAGCAGGGCTGTGGACTCCCCGAGAGGACCCGCAAAACAACCATTGGATTAGCAATGAGACTTGGTTGCTGAAATTTTGATGTTTGTTGGTCAAAGTGGTGGTTGTAGTCCTGTTGTAATGGTGGTCACAGTCCAGATCCATCAAGGTGGTGGTGGAAGCCCTGGGTAGTAAAGAAAGTCCCACGTGGTGAGGGGAAAAAAA
>VYXB01009535.1:0-11340 GCA_013397135.1 Pachyramphus minor | reverse complement strand
GCAACCTCCGACTCCCAAGGCCCACAAGGCCACACCAGGCCTCACTCCTCCGCACAGTAGAACTGACAGCAGAGAATCTGCTCCTTCGGATCCACCGCAAGGAAAAAAGGGACGAAGGCTTCTCGCTCTATCTTATTTATACCCCGAGTTACGTAAAAATCGTATGGAATACTGGGAACATGGCCACTTCCCTGGTAACAAGCTGGTTACCAGGAAGAGGACCTGGACCAAACCATCACAAGGGTAAGGGCTATAATACAGCTACATTAAAATCTACATTCACCACGCATCTACTTCTAAAATCTATAAAAATTAAAAAAGCTCTGAGGCATCAATAGTCTTCTGCAGTAATCCATAATGATAGAAAAAGACATATGGAATGAGGCATTGAAAAGTTATCATTAAATGTCAAGTAGATGCAGTAGTCTAACTGGAACCCCACAATCCAGGGACCTAATAATTTCTTTGAAATTCTCATTAAAAGCTTTTGATCTGTGGGAATGTGTACTACCCAAGCCTTATTCCTTGTCTTACCTCTTCCCTCCATTAAATTATTTTCACAAATATAAAAAACTAATCAACTTTGGTAAATCTGTACTGCTTTCCACTAGTTTCAGACTGGGACATTGTACTTTAAGGTAGGCAAAGAAAGAAAATATTGCCAATTTATGAAATCCTATGAGTGGTATGTGTAATAGAGATCTGCACAGAAGATGAAGATCAGGGAAAAAAGAGTAAGGCACTGATAGAGACATCAAATCCCCATGAAGTTGAAAAATATTATTTTGTATTACTTTTTCTACATACTGTACTTGGTGTCCTTATGTAGACAGGACAAGGTGTATGGATTTCCTTAACTACTATTTTTCTGAGTGTGGGGAGGGGTTTTTTTTGTATATCATACAATGGCAGAGTACAGTGTGACTTAGGACCAAGACTATGTTCACAGATTTGGTTGCTAATGTAACATCTTCTCATATAAAAAAAAAAATGGCTCATACACTCATACAATTGCTCTAGACAGCTTTTGGGAATTTTTATGGCATCCATTGAGGCAAATTAAACACACCTTTGTGCTTAAATATAAAAGAAAAATTTAATGAATAATGCATTGGGCAGTGTTACCACAACAAGTGGTTCTACATGAAGTCTGCAAAGATGCATCACAAGCAATTTCCTTATATACACTTGTGCCAGCAAGGAAAAGGGTAGGTCACCAACTGAAAGAAAAACATTTATTGATTCAAAGACAGTACTTCCCTTTTAATATCTACAAGCCAGCACTGAACTGACTTTATTAAAAAATTAACATAATGTATAAAATAGTATGTCTTATAAAAATATGACAGTTTTTTCTGGATATTGATATGAAGACAGTTTTGACAAGGAAGTTTAAGCTGCAATTACTGATCATAGAATCATAGAAATAGAATACCCTGAGTTGGAAGGGACTCACAAGGATCATCAAAGTACAACTCCTGATAAAAAAGTTCTAATCATTTTGCAATCATAGCATATTTAAAACTCATTGATCAGGTGTCATCAGAAATGCTGACCCCTAAAATGTCACTGCATTGCTGTGTGTTTATCAACCCCAGACAACTGAACATCTGATCTTGTGTCACCAAGAATCAGTACCTTTATCAGTGAAGACTATCCAACCTAACTGGAACTATTCAACCAGATAATTGACACCTACCCTACTGGAATACAGCTTAGGGAAGGCCAGCTACGTCCATAACCCTTGAATTCTGCATGCTCTTTGTGAACTGAGGAGAAGAGTAGGTAGGTTCGTAAATGTTTAAATCAATTGGATAATTATGGCAATGTGAAATCAGGGAAAACAGAGGAAGACAATAAAGACTTATTTATGAAGCAATCTTTATTTGCAAACACACGTGTTTATGCATAAATTTGGAAACTATTAGTCTCATTTATGCCCTAGTTGTTAGTATATTTTTTTCCACATAAAAATTAAACTGTCAGGTTTCAAACCATCAATTTATTGCAAGTTACCAACAAGGAGAAAAAGGACAATTTACAGAGGTAATTTGAAAACAGTGCAATTTCTAAATACAATTTTCACAACATGAGCAAAAGACTTTTTGCTGTCTTTGTAAAAAGTCACCCTGTATGTTCTTTTCACTGACATCTGTTCTGTCAAATTAGTATGTTGCTCTTAGCAACTTCCATGGTCCCTAAATATTTAGTCCACAGAAACTAACTAATCAGAGAGGGCTACTAAAATTTTCAGCTAATATTGCAGGCAGTCTGGCATACTGTTACTGAAAATGACCATACAGTCTAAAATGAAGAAAAAATGTAAAAATAGAGGCAGAAAAACATGATTCTTTTATTTTTTAAATAGACTAAAGCACTTCCACAATACTTAGATACTACACCATTTTACAGTCTTGAGGTCAGCTCCTTCAAAATAAATATACTGAACATTTATAACAAATGCCTTAGGAATGCAAGTTTCCTCTTTATTATTTCAGGACCAGTAGGATAAAACTTAAAATAAAGACCTAACTCTGAAGCAGATAAGATACAAGTCCTTTTTCAGAAACAGTCATGACCCATGCCACAGCTAAATTTTTCACCATCAACACTCTGCAGTAAGCAATTTAATTTTTTTTTTTAACCAAACAAGCCACCATACAAATCAACTCCACAAAGGATGTGGTCCTCTCTTGTGCTGATTTTGTATGAAATAATAATCTGTGGTTGCAGGGTACAGGCCATTCAAAAATGGATATGAACAACAAGTGATTAAAATATTAATGGAAATTTACTCATTTCTAAATTACTTGATTGGACAAAATATTTAAAGAATAAAAAGTAACAATGTTGTGCATTAGGTATTGATAATGAAAGCTAATATTGGTGCTTTAATTTGCTTTAACAAACAGCAAAAATCAATCCTAAACAGCTCTATGTCCATGGTACTGGTAGGAGGTCAATGTGTACAGACCACTGAAAGGCACAGTACAATCAATCTCATAAATGGCACCATCAGAGCAACTTTGCACTGGAGTAATCACAAGGTGTGAAAAATGAGCTATCACTTCTCTCATCATGAACACAAAGCAGTCACCAAGGCAAAAGAGGAAAGAAGATACAGGAACTCACATAAGCCTGTAACACAGAAAACACACATTAAACTGAGTATTGAGCATTTTGATAGTGATGATTTTCCTACCATAACACATGTAACAGCACTCTTATTTTGCTTAATTAAATGGAACTGTTGCAAAAATGGTATCCCAACTATATCACAAAATTCTTCTGAAATTTGATATACAACTAAGTTCACTCTCAAAGATTTGCCTCCAATAACATCCTGGACATGAAACAGGCTTAAGAACAGAATTGCAGTTAGAACTAAATTATTAATATCATGTTCATTACATAATAAAAATCAACATGCTCACATGATATTGAGGGTTCTACCCAGAAATGCATTTTAAAATCATGCATCATAAGAATGCAGATGTTTATAGAGAGCTGATTACAATATGTGAAAAGATGTTCTTCCTCACTACTCTACCAGCACCTAAAAAGCAGACAGTAATACTTACTGGAAAGGTTTCCCCAAGGTTATCTTGTCTGGGTGTCTACAAGCTGCATGTGAACATTTGCAGATATGCCACTTCCATAGCCTCCCTTGGACTGCATTTGGTTCTGAATTGAGGTCACCTAGAGGCAGAACGAAGGGAAAGGGGTGTCAAAGAAAACAAGTCCACGTAGAGAGATAATAATGATTATCTACTATCTGGAGATGAGTTGAGTATTATGCAAGGCAAAGATAGGGGGAAAAGTCTGAGGTGAGAGAGTAAAGGTTCAGGCAACCAACACAAACCTCCCATGATGCTGCTCAGATGTGAGAATGAGAAAGGTTTTCATGGGAAGGGCAACAAACATCTAAAAAGCAAAAAGCCATGCATTTTAAAAATTTTATTAAGAACACTACTCATTCATTATTTCAATTTACACAGTTTTAAATATTAATGTAATATATTGCATTAAATAGATATTTAGCTTTAATTTAATTTTATCAAGATTAAACTGTGCTTGTCTATTTAATTTGCTTACAGATATTTTAGTACAAATTATTTCCAATCCATAATATTGCTGGTACTCTGTTTGCCATGTCAGATTTCCCAGTTTTGCCCTTCCCCAATGATTACTGAGTTATGAATGTTTTTTCCTGATTGCAATAAGCTGTAAAATATCAAACTAGTTTCTAGGAAGCTACAAATTACCTCACTTGCCTACATTAAAACTCACTATTTTTCTTTACATCTCTGTTTTTTATTCTAATAACCTTCATAGAACTCTGTCTCCCCTTTGGTACAATCCACCATGGAGAAACCATTTTTTTCTTTTAAAGGGGATTATTAAGGTCAAGTATTATCATCATCTATGTGCCACTGTTTTCTTAAATAGCATATTACTGATCCTAAAAATATATTGACATTTCACAGAAAATATGTAGTACAAAATAAATCTATTCTCATAAGGTCCCTTTCAATATCTATCTTAGTGTATTGGGTATATGCGGCAAGGTTTTAGAAGTCATGGGGGCTATAAGGGTGGCCTCTGTGAGAAGAGGTCACCCCTGCAGGGTGGGGAGCTGCCTCATGCCACATACAGGCTCCACAACAGACCCACTGCAGGCCAAAACTGAGCCCATGAGGAAAGTTGGTGATGTCTCTGTGAAAATATATTTTAAAAAGGGTAAAACCAATTATTCCTATTAATAATTATACCTTTTACCTTTTCTCCCCAGACAGCCAACCTATGGAGGGAGGAAACATTTTCCCACATATTCCCCTTCACTGCCAGGCTAATTACAACAGTGTTTGACAATTTTGAAAATTTTTAATATCCTTGAGATGTTGAAACCAGCATGGTCCTATTGCTAGGAACCAGTCCTATTGCTAGGAACCAGCATGTTGCTGAATGTGTTATAGGTCTTGTTTAAGTTTAAACAACTACTTAAGAAAACAACCCAGAGATCTGTCACAAGTCTGGATAGTTATGAGAGGCAGTGTGTGTAGGATTATATGAGCAAGTACATTGGGCAGTGGGTACCTCCAGCAGTTTGGAACTTCACCCCTGAACAAGTGCAGAATCCTGAAAAACTGGTAAAATACTTGGGAAAAGGTATACTGTCACCCTGGTGATTCCAGAGAGATACAAGTCATTGCAACATGTTGGGGCCTGGCCCAGGCCTCTTCAACACTACTTAGTACCCTCAGGGGGAAGAGGTGTCTGGATCTGATGATAAAGCGATAGGTGCTGCAGATACTCCAACTCACAAGACAGGAGAAGCAGCTGGACAAAAGGACCAACACATGCCAGTATCAGTCATCCCTCTACACAAGAAGAAATGGACACAAAAGTCAGCCCATTTAGTAAAAGAGGATGAGGCAGGGCCATCGCAAGAAAGGGAGTAAGAGGCAGAACAAGAAGTAACCAACTACTTGATCCTTATACCTCAGTGAGCTACAGAGGATGTCAAAAGATTTCAGCCATCACCCACATTATCACCTGGTTGCTCCAATTCTGAGATATTGGGGCTAGTAACCTGGAATTAGAAGATAGGGAAGTCAAGCAGCTAGGATCACTTTCTAGGGAAGGATCATTGACAAAGCGATTGTAAAAGGGACATGAGTCCTCAGCCTCTGGAGGTGACTCCTGTCAAGTGTGAAGGAAAGGCTTCCCTCCAAGGAAGATGTTATATGTCACCCTGGTCTGTCTTCATAGGAGAGGAGCTTCAGCCCTCTGATCCTCTTCGTAGCCTTCCTCTGGACTTGCACCAACAGGTCCACATCCCTCCTATATTGGGGGCCCCAGTGCTGAATGCAGTACTCCAGATGGGGTCCTCATGAGAGGGGCAGAATCACCTCCCTTGACCTACTGGTCACACTTCTTTTAATGCAGACCAGGATGTTGTTGGCTTTCTGGGTTGCAAGGGCACGTTGCTGGGTCATGTCAAGTTTCTTATCTACCAACACTCCCAAGTCTTTCTCCTCAGGGCTGTTCTATATCCATTCTCCACCTAGCCTGTATATGTGCTTGGGATTGCCATGACCCAGGTGCAGGACCTTGCACATATCCTTGTTGAACTTCATGAGGTTTGCACGGGCCCACTTTTCAGGTCTGTCAAGGTCAAGGTTGGCATCCCTTCCCTCCAGCATGTCAACCACAACACACAGATTGGTGTTCTCAGCAAACTGCCACAACTTCTCAAATACGGATGGTGACTTAACCACTTGATCCACTGGTTCCCTCAGGAACCATGGATGTATCTCATCAGGTCCCATGGACTTGTGCACCTTCAGGTTCCTTAAATGGTCTTGCATTCAATCTTCTTCATATGTAAGTCATATGAGGAGCGACTGAGGGAGCTGGGGTTGTTTAGCCTGGAGAAAAGGAGGCTCAGGGAGACCTTATCACTCTCTACAACTCCCTGAAAGGAGATTGCAGCAAGATGCAGGTTGGTGTCTTCTCCCAGGCAACTAGCAACAGGACAAGAGGAAATGGCCTCAAGCTGCTCCAAGGGAGGTTCAGGTTGGATATCAGGAAGAATTTCTTCACTGAAAGGTTGGTCAGTCATTGGAACAGTCTGCCCAAGAAGGTGGTGGAGTGTCTTGGTTTAAAGACAGTGTCTGCCAAGGAAGGCAGAAACCTTCCTGGAATAGAAAGAAGACCCCTTCCTCCAAATTATTATAAATTCAAAATTAAGAGGTGTTCAGGCAAAAAAATGTAGATAAAACAAATAACAGTTCTTTACTAAAAAATATATATATCAAGTACGGGGCCTTGAAGTGTCATCAGGCGCAGATAGGGGGGCTCACCTGCATGCACTGGCATCTCACACACAAAAAAGGGGTTTCTCCCAGCCAGCAACTGTGCAGGGTTCGCTCATGGAATGCAGCAGGCAAGGAGCAGGGATCAACTCTGATGGTGTGGTGGGGAGCCACTCGCAGTCAGCAATGAGAGGTGTCAGTTCCTAGTCCAAAGCTAGGCAAGGAACAAAGAGAGAGCTCATGTGACACCAGCAGTCTTTTATAGTTCTTTTACTCACACAGTGGCTTCATGTGAGAGCTACCCTCTCCCTTCTGGGCTGTCAGCCTCAGTCCATGGCTAAATGGGGGATGGGGCTTCCCCCAAGTGATTCAGTTGTTATGTGAGGGCTATTAGCTACTTTCATTGTGTGGCTTAATAATTGCCAGCTATCCACCTCTGGGAGTTTTTCTCTAGCAGGCAGGAAAACTTATTGAGTTACCGTTTTCTTTTTCTTAGTTTGCCAGCATTTTTCACAATGGTAACAGCAAAATTCACCGAGAAGCCTAAACCCATAACATGGAGTCATCGTTCCTGGAAGTCTTCAAGAAACGACTGGACGAGGCACCACATGGTGGTGTTTGGTCAGAGGTTGGACTTGATGATCTTGGAGGTCTTTTCCAAATTGATGGTTCTATGATTCTATTTTATGATTCTACTACAGCAGGCAGTTCTTCATTCTCCCAGTCCCTGCCTTTGCCTTGCGCAACTCAGGTGATGTGGATGAAACACTTGCTGGTGAAGAATGAGGTAAAAAGCTCTTGAGTATCTCAGCCTTCTCCATGTCCCAGGCAACCAGGTCTTCCGTTTCATTCTGCAGAGGGCCCATATTTTCCCTTGTCTTCCTTTTATCACTGACATACCTAAAGAAGCTTTTCTTGTTACACTTGATGTCCTTGGCCGGATTTAATTTTATCAAGGCTTTAGCTTTCCTAACCTGATCCCTGGCCAGTGAAAAAATTTCTCTGTATTCCTCCCAGGCTCCCTGTCCTTGTTTCCACCCTCTCTAGGCTACCTTTTTGTGTTTGAGTTTGTCCAGGAGCTCCTTGTTCATCCACACAGGCCTCCTGGCATTTTTGCCAGACTTCTGCTTTTTTGGGATGCATCACTGCTGAGCTTGAAGGAGGTGATCCTTGAATATCATCCAGTTTTCTTGGGCTCCTCTTTCCTCCAGGGCTTTATCCCATGGTACTTTACCAAGCAGATCCTTGAGGAAGCCAAAGTCTGCTCTCCTCAAGTCCAGGGTAGTGAGCTTGCTGTGCACCCTCCTTGCTGGCCTAGGGATCTTGAACTCCACCATTTCATGGTCACTGCAGCCAAGGCTGCCCTTGAGCTTCACATTTCCCACCAGGCTCTGCTTGTTAGTGAGAACAAGGTCCATGATAGCATCTCTCCTCATTGGCTCCTCTATCACTTGGAGAAGGAAGCTATCATCAACAGATTCCAGGAACCTCCTGGATTCCTTATGCCCTGCTGTGTTGTCCCCCCAAGAGTTGTTGTGGTGGTTTTAAGTCCAGGAAAATGTGTTGGTCCGGATGANCAAAACCTCAAGATTATATATGCTTAGGTTCTGGTGGGAATGCCCAGTACCTCCCCCAGGGTGGGGAGTTTCACAATGGGTGATTTAACTCTGTAAATCATGGGATATTTTTGGAATCTCTCATGGTCTAGGTTGTTGCAGCTGCCTATTATGCCAGTCCATTGCAGCGCATTAGCAGAGATGACCCCTCAGGCTGTTTGTGAAGGTGTTAATGTCTCCCCGGAGGGAAGTTATCACAGCTGAGTCACTGGTGTGAAGACAAAGAAACACTCTCCTACCCAGCTTGTAGCCTGAGGTGTCAGGTGTGCCCCAGGCGGCTGCTTCAAACAATCCATTATTAACAGTCCATCAGAAATAGAGGGTGTAGAATACACAGTTTTGGTTATACCCACATAGTGATAAACTGGTCCTGGCCCCTGTAACTAGGACAATTTCTAATAGATTCAGGACCACAACATTCAAGGTTAATAGAGCAAAATGTCAAGAAGCTGGGATTAAACCTTGGATGAGAGAGAGCTAAAATCGCTGGAGTAACAGGAACAAGCAGCATTTGTCAAGCTACTGAAATTAATTTATGGCCCCTAAGCAAGCAGTCAGCTGCTCACTTTGCAATTAAAGATCACAATGAAAACATTCTGGGCTTTGATGTTCTGAATAGTCAAAGCTGACATCTACCAGATTGTGATGTATGGCCTTTTGGTTCAAATGTCGACCCCAGCCCCAAAAGGAATCGAGAAGCTGTAGTGCCTGTGTTTCGTACAGTGCCTGTACTCCCTGATAGGGTAATTCCTGCTGCAGCACAAAACAGAATTTTGGAAAAGCAATCAATATTAACTCTTAATTAGCAGCACTTGGGTGCCAACACAGCCCTTCTAACAGCTGTGGTATTCAATAGTGCAATTTTAATATCTACAATACAAGAAGCCACTCACTTGGGTATTCACGGGGTAATAACAGATTTAGAAAAGAGAGATATCACTCTCTCACACTCTGCTAATTCTCCTGTCTGTCCAGAAAAAGAGCTGAGCAGACATCTGTTGTTTACCTTTTGTTGCAGGGGATTTTATGCCAATATTGTGTTTTTAACTCCTGCTGTTCTAAATTTTGTAAAACTGGTAACTCAAATTCAGAAATCATGGATGTCAGCCCTGGATTTGAAAGATATGTTTTTTATGGAAAAGGCATGTCTTTTACTTCCAAGGTTTTCACTTCTGAACACCTTTCTCAGACTCCTGTAGGAGTCATCCCTGACTGCACATGCTGTGCTTGCCAAAATCTTACAAGCAGTCTTACTCCCTCTGATCAGAGAAGATCCCCCCATAAACGTGAGGGCAGCTGCAGCAGCTGTGTAAAAAGCATTTTGTAAAGTAGAAGTCGAGATTCCCTTGAATCTCAAACCCTTTTTTCTTTTTAATTAACTTTGCCGGTTGCATTGTCCAACCAAGCACACTTTTTTCTTTCTTTCTTCACAGGAATGCTATATGAACTATATGTGGACAGATGGATTGGCCTCCATCTACCTTGAATGCGTACAAGGAACAGTATTATTAGTTCTGACTGTAATACCATTTCTGCTGGGCATCTGTATCGGGGAATGTGGATGTTTTCTGTTCTGGTCTGTGTTTGGCTCAGCCACCTGTGAAAGTTTGTTCGGTTTCTGTATTGGGGAACGTGGATGTGTTCTGGTCTGTGTTTGGCCCAGCCACCTGTGAAAGTTTGTTTGGTTTCCTGCCAAGTAGTGGGAAAACAAGGCCTGGTAAGCGAACACTTCGTCCTTGAAGACAGCACTTTGTGTAAACTGAAGTTAATTGCTATCTTCCTATTGGCTGATGGCCCTCCAAGGGCACTTGAAGGAGAAAGTGAAGAGGAGGGAGATGAAGTAAGACCCCAGACTCATTTAGGGAAGACCCCTCCAGGTGTATCACGCAGGCGCCGGGGGAATTCCAGTGTACACACGCGTGCGTAGAAGGCACATCACTGACATAACGGGGGGAAGGGACAGAAGGCCTCTGGCTGGGCGGTGCTGGCCACACCTGCCCAGGTAGATGTAACCAGCTAAATTATATAAAAGGCAGACAGCACCCATGGGAGGGGGCTGGCAAGCTTCACATGGAGGACAACGTTGCCTCAGCGGGGACGCCCGTTACCTTGTGAGCCTGCTGACACTCTACAGATGCAGCTTCTGCCATGGGGAAATTCTGGTCATTCGGGGGCCAGTAAGACAACCTCGTGAGTAACACCTGCGTGAGTGGGAGGTTTTAATGAGGGCTTATTTCCTTTCCTCTTTCATGTCTCTTGGTTTCTCAGTTTGTTTGGCCACTTCCTAGTAATAAATATTGGGTTTTCTGAGCTTTTCAGCAGTGTTTTCATTTTCCATTTCGGCATCCCTCCGAACCCTCCCTGGAACAGCATCATAATCTGGAAACCTTAAATTTTGAGGATGGCAAATCAACAGGTTGTATTTATGTATTTCTAAGTATACCTATACCTAACCTAAATTTGTCTGTAGTAGGACTGCACAATAGCATCACCTTTTATAAGCAGAAGTAGACCATCACAGAAAAGAGTGAAAATCAACCCCCCATTTCACATGAGTAAACACATGCAGTTTATCTTTTTTTCTCTGATTCTCCTTCCCATCCCACCAGGGGAATCAAGTGAGCAAGCGGCTGCATGATACTTAGTTGCCAGCTAGGGTTAAACTACAATATCAATGCATGCAGCACTGGTAACAAACAGGATGAGCCGGAAGCCACTGTGCAGCTGGAAATCTCTGGCCTAATTGCTATCACTGAAACTTGGTTGGATGACTCACGAGTGGAGCGCTGCAATTGATGACTATAAACTGTTCGGAAGTGACAGGCACGGCAGGAGGGGCAGGGGGTTTGCCCTCTATATAAAAGAATTGATTGACTGCACAGAGATGAACAGGTTGAGAGCTTATG
>VYXB01009531.1:279831-304041 GCA_013397135.1 Pachyramphus minor | reverse complement strand
GGGGATTGTCCCACTCTGCTCTGCACTGCGGCAGCCTCACCTTGAATATTGTGGCAGTTTTGGGTACCATAATATAAAAAAGACACTAAGCCATTAGAGAGTCCAAAGGACAACAATGAGTATGGTGAAGGGCTTTGAGGGGAAGACATATGAGGAGGGACTGAGGTCACTTGTCTGTTCAGCCTGGAGAAGAGGAGACTGAGGGGAGACCTCATTGCAGTTACAACTTCCTTGTGAAGGGAAGAGGAGGGACAGGCACTGGTCTCTGCTCTGTCCTGCTCAGTGACAGAAACTGAGAGAATGGCCTGAAGTTGTGTCAGGGGAGATTTAAGTTAGATGCTAGAAAAACAGCTTCCCCCAAAGGGTGGTTGGGCACTGAACAGGCTCCCCAGATAAATGGTCACAGCACCAAGCCTGACAGAGGTCAAGAGGCATTTGGATGACAGTCTCAGGTACATGGTGTGGCTCTTGGGGATGGCCCTGTGCAGGGCAAGGAGTTGGACTTTGATGATCCTTGTGTGTCTCTTTTAACTTGGCATATTCTATGATTTATAAGACCCTTTCACTCGTTCATGGTGAGTTTCTGGGACCTAATATTGATGCAGGAATTCTCCCAGTTAAAGCACTTAGCAAGGGTCTGCTTTCAGCCGGGTGACCTGTTTTCATAAAAGTCACAAGAATTTCTTTAGGATGTCTATGCCTCTGTTAATGTCATTGAAACTGGCTAGGTAGTTCAAATGTTATGTGGGGATAACAGATATTCACATATACAGAGACTGAGACATTCCTAGTCTAAGTTTTAGGGAAAAAAAAAACCAGACTAAAACCAATCACCAAAGTACTTAAAATTTAACAGTGCAGAGAAATTTTACCATTAGTAAAACCTATCTTAGTGTTAAAGTTATGAGGCTGGTGTTTGCAGGTTTTTTTAAGATATTTTTGTATAAACACTGTCATCAGCTTCCATACACTAATGCCTTGCAGTGTGTAACATCATTCTTTGCTGCTTGGCTTAGCTTTAACATTAAGAAACTGCAAGCAAAACTTTTTCAGTTCTTCTCTGTGTACACACTTACATGGGTCAAACTGACTATTAATTAATTTTTCAACTCACCGATTTCACAGTTTCCACCAAATTTCAATTGGTGATATGTATCTCGAGTGCAGTACCCAATTGTGACTCACATAACCCAGTTACATCTCCATTCCAATGTGTAGAATCAGCTTTGGAAGAGTCCTTTTTTTTTTAGCTTCATCAGAAATCTGTGCTTTTCATAACTGAGCTGGAATAGATCACTCAGGAAGACAAAGGACTTCCCCTATTTTTAGAATTTTTCAGAACTTCTCACAGTCCATGCATTACCTGGTAGCCCCCTGGTAGTCCCAGCTACCCATCATCCAGAGGAAAACAGGCAAGCAGCAAAATATCCATCTCAGTGATTTTGGTCTACCATATTTAACTGCTCTGAAGACAGAGGTTAACAGAAGACATAAAAAAGAAGTACAATAGTGGACCCAATACTGAAATAGAATAAGCAGTTCAGTCTCACCCTTCTTTGTTTCAAATCTGGGAGCAGTGACTTTTGATTTCTGAATCCTAGGTTTATTTCTCCTGTTCTCATCTCATTGCTGTGTCCTACATTCTTGACTCACTTGGGGTCTTCTAAACCTGATAAATTGCCAGATCATATCAGATTAAAGTCTTCGCTGATTTCACACTCCAGCAAGAAAGCATTTAGTGTCTTTCATCAATCAGCCCTCCCTGGATTAAAACCACTTTTATTGATAGTATTTGTGTAGCCATTACAACTATCCAGAGCAAAGGCACTTTGTCTTGTTCAGCTGGCACATATTTTCTATATTTTTTTAGATAGTAAGGGTGAGAAAAAGGGCCCACCCAGACCAAAGAAGAACCAAATTCTGCCACTGCAAATAAACCAACTTTAATGCCATATTGTGTTCCTAACAAACCAAGACTTCTAATTCTAAGGGACAGCCACAAAATTTAGCTCTACAGAAAGATTTGTCATGAAGGAAAACAGGTGCAGGCCTTCAAATTATTTCAGGGGAAAATAGGCTGACATTATTGGGCTCACAGAATTTTGGCCAGCCTGTGTACTTTTGATGGTTGTGAGAAGTAACACTTTGTTTTCTACGTCTCTGTCTTGAGAAGTGACCTGGGCAACAGGATCGGGCCAAAAATGGCCTTGGTCAGTTTATCACTATACCCAGACACAGGTGACAGGGAAGAAACAGCTGCTGTGACAGCAGCAAATGCTCACATAGGAATGTGCTCATGTTCCCCAAGAAACAGCAGGAAAAGCCACACCAAAAAAGCTAAATGGCAACATGAGGATGATATGACCCCCACGAACGAGGCACTAGTTTCTGTAACCAGTTTTAGCATCTGACCACTCACAGAAATCTAAAGTCAATGGAAAGGTATCAGCACTTGTCCTGCAGCAAACAACTAAAATGAGTTAGATGTGCCTAAGGATGCTGATTTCTTGCATTGACTCTGAAGTGATCCCCGTGTGAGTAGCTCAGGTGGACACAAATTACAAACACTTGCAATCAGGCAAAATGAATCTGACTTCAAACCTCTCACTGCAAGAATCTATAACAATCACAGATAATACTCTCCATAATTGCAGAAATCCCTGGAGCTTCTGGGTGCACATCAAAAGGAGGAACATAGTCACAACTGGAGAGAGGTCTTGTATTAATAGCTCACACTAATGCCCTGTGATTGTCATTTGTCAAGACAATATGCTCCTGGATGAAACAATGTATTGGCTGAACTGCCACATTATTGTGTAAATCTCAGGACATAACAAAGTGAAGCAAGCATCACTCACTTTAGGTTGCCTCAGAGAAAGAATATTCTCACTTTCATGTCTGAAAACAAAAAAAATATTATACCCCAACCCAGGATATTTATGGTTTGTTTTCCTAAGAATCTTCCTCCTTTACTTCCTTCCAGTTTATGATAACTAGAGGTAGATTGCATCTGGCAGGTTTTTTTCTGTAACAATACAGTGAGCTCCTTTTGGAAGGGTCTGAAGGTCAGGCCTTAGTTTTGTTTTATGCAATGCTAATGTTTTGCTTGCTTTGATTCTTCTATGCTTTGTTCTACATAAAATATTTTCTGACATGGAGGATGTCTCTGGCACTTTATATTTGCAACAAATCAACCTCATGTGTCTTCTTGGCTGTCACCTTATGTAAGGGGTTCTCTTCACTTGTGCTGGGAACCTGAGGCGCTGGGAGAGCAGGGGACTATGGAATTGGGCATATTTGCAAATTTTCTGATTGATGAGAAATAAAAATGAAATTATTTCACCTATAAATAGTGGTGTTAAATAAACTAGATAGATCTAGAATTCACCTTTAGAAAGAACCAAGTGAAGAGAAAGAAGTGTGTAAATACTTTTGCAAGCACTATAAATGGTAAAATTATTGCCATAGATACGGAAATAATGCCTTTTGGAGTAATTCAAGCAATTCAATCCATAAGGTACTCAAAGAGAAGATTAAAAGGAACACTGTGCATAAGTACCTCAGAGTGAAGAGATTTCTGATGCTACACAACTCTGGCATCCAAAAATGGCAAGAGGAAATCCCAAGGCTGGAAGCTGAAGTGAGATTCAAGGAGGCAAGAAATATGGCATACCATTTTTTTGTGTGTGTGTTTAGTTTACTGGTTTTTGTAATCAATCTTTGAAAATGTTTATTCAGGAAAGGGATGAGCTCTCTATCATTCTGGATTTCTCTAAATCAGGGCTGGAAGAAACAGCTGAAGAAACACAAAAGTGTAACACAACCTTACAGATGTTATTTAGAGAAGACTAAAATGTATTAGTAAAAATGGATGCAAAACAAAAGCCCTGCAATGCCAAAAAAAAACCCTTTTAACTTTTAACCTGCTTGTGAATGAGATTATACAACTTGATTAACTGCAACGTTGGATCCCACTCTAGATGGGTCTGGGAGGGGCATCTACTAGTGTTTGATGAGGTGTTTCCAGTGTTGTGTTCCTACAATATAACATCTCATCAGATTTCAGAAATTAAATATCCATGAAACTTGAAACATTTTCTCTTGAATCATTCAAAGACTGTTGATGGCAAACAGCCATGAACAAGGTAAGACACTGTTGAAAAGCAAGTGGGAGCTTCCATCCATCCTTATTCTTGATCCTCATTCCTAAGGTCCAGTTAAAGTTTTCAAAAGAGCTGGTTTTAATTTCACTCCTGTCTTCTGAAGCCAGGAAACCTAAACCCTTGTCAGGCTTGCTGTGAGTGTTCTGTAGTGCTGGAGGACTTCACATCACCTGTTATTTTGCTGAAGTGTCACCACTGCTCCATAAATGACACTCTGTTAATCCATTTCCCCATTGATTCTCCGGTGGATATTTTGAAAGGAAGGGGTCCATAGTCACAGATGCAAGGCAGTCCCTCCAAAATTATCATGTTGCACGTGGTCACCCTCTAACAGCAGTGTTCAGGATGTTTCCTACTGTTATTGCAGTATTGAAAATACGCACCTGGGTTCTGAGAGTCCTTCTGAAGCTATTCAGCAATGTAACAGATACCCATGGCTACCAAATAAGCTTGACAAAACACAAGAAAAGGAGCAAGAAACCCCTGTTCAATTTTGTACTCATGGCAGATAAAACGACCAGACTTTGAACCCTGCTCAATCTTAAACTGTTTTTTTTCATACGGGTTCTGACTGCAGAGTCCTTGGTGAAGCTCTGGAGCACTCTGGACCCACCTTGTAATTCCTGCTTTTGCCATGATCTTTTTGAGCAACTGAAATATCTCGTTTTTCAGTCCTCCCTGCTTGTCCTGGGGAAACGTTTTCTCCCTAAGACCTTCATTATGAAATCAAATCAATTGAGGTATGTGGAGTATGTGTATATCAATATATGCTGAGTAGGAATTGTGTAGAAACTCTTAATGCAAGTAGATCTGAGAGTAAGCTCTCTAAATTCCGTATGTGGAGTAGTAGATCCTCTTGCTTTCCACTGTGATGCCACCACATCATAGCTTCTGCTTTGTGACTGTCAAGATTAAGATCACAGTAATATATCAATTATATGAAACACTGAAAAAATTTTGTTTGGTAGCTCAGATGGATTCCATCCAACTGGACTAGTATTAGTCAAAGTTATCCAGGGGGACAGACTATACCAGTCTCAAGAAATTTCTTCCTGAGACAAACTGAAGATTCCAGAACATTCAGTTCCACCATTCTATTTGTTCTAATACTCGTCTTTATTTAGGTGACTGACAATTATTGTCAGCCTATAATAATTTGTGAAGCTTTTCTTAATTTCAATACTGAAGGTTAAACTGGATAGGATGGATATTATTGTGTCACAGACCAGGCTGAGTCAAATGTGTATTTTACACTGACATGTCCATGGGGTTTGAAGCTGACAGCAGGAGAAAAGAACCTTAGAGGAAAGTCAGAAATGAAGCAGTTGAGAGGGGATCATCCACTTTCTGAAGTAGAATTGACATTAACCTCATTCATGTTGGTTTGGATTTCTTGAACTGTCCCTGGGACAGTTTGCTTGGCCTTGATCAGCAAATCATTTTTTAAAAATCAGGGAAAAGTTAAGCACTGGAAAATTCTTCTTTGAAACAGAAGAATTGTTTTCCAGTTCCAAATCTGGTTTAAAAATTACTCCCTTAAAAATACCTGCAGACCTTGTCCCTCACAAGCCTCCTCTCCCCAGGGTTTCTCTTGTCATGGTGCTAAATTCTTTCCTCTGATCTGAGCCCCTGACTCTACCTGACATTTAAGTGAGCTACACGCCCACATCCGAAGGCAGGCTTTGGCTCTTTGAATCCAGATCTGTCTTTGTTTTATTTACAGAAAACAGAGAGCAAGGAAAACAAAACAATTCAAAAACAAAACAAAACAATTCAAAGGAATGGTTTGTGGACTACTGTCATCTATTTTCTGCTAACAAAACTATCAAGTTTGTTTGACACAGGTAAAACTTACACAAAATGAAATTTAGTTATAAGAAATAGTTNTCTGCTAACAAAACTATCAAGTTTTTGTTTGACACAGGTTAGTTATAACAAATAGTCCAGACATACCTGCTTTCCTGGGGAGGAGTTTTATTTTTACTTTTTGGAAACCATGCTAATTTTTTTCTTTTAAACGGTTAAGAGTGTTCAGTGTTCAGTGTGTTATGTAAAATTTCTTTCTATAGAATTAGATATTAGTTTAAATTGAGAAAGTATCATGGGTTTTATGGAAATTGTATTTTATCAAGCGTAAAACTAGTCTTTTAAATGAACCAGGTTTTTATAAGGTGCCTTACTGATAAATTCATAAATGTACCTAGGAGGCTCCCTTAGTATTTCTTTCTCACTTAAAACTCCTGTTTTGTTGTTGTAATCTAATTTTTGGACTCACATCCAGGTAACAATACACTAATCCATTCTCCCTGCAACAATCTCCCACTAAGCTCACTGGATATAGTGATTTAATTATAGCATAGTTTGAACACTTATTTTCTGCATTTATTTTTGAAATATGTGGACCCATTCTCATCTAATTTACTTGAAGGAGTTCCAACATTTTTTCTTATCACATAAATATTTATAATAGGTGCACTGAAATAGTCTCCAGAAAATACAAAGCCAGATGCTAATAGAAAAACTTTACACAGATGACAGAAAAATTTGCTTTTTTATTTTAAGTGCAGGAGAATAAATTCTAATGTTTTATTCATAAATCGAATTTCTGAGAACTTCTTGTTTAACCCTCCTTCTGTTCCCAGATAAACTGTAGAATTGGGGGCCAATACTGCAAACTGCTAAGCACAGCCTGAGGGAAGTTGAGAGCTCTGAACTCTGGTTGACTTGGTGGAAATAACTGTTAGAAGTGGAAGAAGTTCATTTCTGCCCTCAGATGGGTACTCTGAGAGCCCTTTGAAATCACTGCAGTCAATCAGAGTCCAGACATTAACACTGCATGAACTGCCTTCCTTCAAAAGATATTTTACATAACATGAAATGAATCAAGAGACCAAAGACTGGTGTCTAAGCAAAATGTGGACTTTTTGATGAAAGGAGCTCTTGAGGAAGACTGTCATGACCTGCTAATTATATAATGTCCTTAATATTTGTGAACCTCCATACCATGAAAGGGGAGGATAGAAAGATGTACAGCCAGGTTAGGGGATCAGCACGTGTTTTGAAAGGTTGCAATTCCTTGTTTCCACAAAGAAAAAGCTACCCAAAACCACAGCACCCAGATCTTCTCAGCTCAGCCCATACCTCAAAGGCAGAGGAGACAGTGCCTGTTTGCAAGCACAGAAATGAACACTGTGCCTTGTTGCTAAGCTATAGAAAAGCAGGGAAAGTCCTGCTTCTTCCCTTACCTGCAGTCTGGGAATAACCAACTTCTCGCATCTACTTCCTCATTATAACGCAAGAACAGTGGTCCAGAGGCCATTTCCTTCAGTCTGACATTGAGCAAAGCTATTACCAGGAGAAAAGGCTTGGTGCTAGTCGCAGAGAAGTCACATTACTCTCTGGTAACTGTGAAGGCAGCTGTGGGCATCCCTGTCAGAACCTATTCCTTTCTACTTGTCTTGTCCACCAGTCACACTTGTTTCCCTGGATTCATTTTTAGCTGTTCTACTCCCTCTCCTGTGATTGATGCTCACAAGAGCAGCAATAGCTAACTGCCTTTGTTTCTGAAAGGTAGAACCAGAAAAATTACATGACTTAATATATATATTTTTATAGCTGTTGGATTTTTTTTTCTCTCCAACTTGCAAGATCTAAACTACTCAATCATCCACAAAATATCCATCTCCTTGCTGCTGGTTTGCTCATTTGCATGTGTTGCTGACACAGTGGTCCAGCCTGTCTTGTTACTGGTAATGGCATATTTGTATGTTTTTAAAGTGTGCTGCTTGTTTTCTTCATTTCAAGCTCTGCTGGTAAAGGGATCAGACAAACACACAGTTACCACAAGAAAACTTATTTTTGCTATGTTCTAGTTATGTAAAATACTTTTACATTTGACAGATCTAGTTGTCATCTTTTATATGTAGTCTTACCCGTATTCATATAAAATATAAATATCTCTACATAAAATATTAATAAAAATTACATATAAATTATATCTAAGTGTATACAAAGTTTATGTATGTATATTTGTAGATATACACACGAGTCTGTTGGTACAGTTATATTTAGAGCATTTGCTTCTCATGTTCTCAGTAGGTATCCCATTTGCTATAACAGTGCTGAATTCACAAAGCCAAAACTTCTCCCTCTGTGGGGCACAACAGCCAACACTGCAAACTAGAAGAAATTCTGTATGAGGTCAAGAAAGCCACTGAACAATGCACTGTTATTTCTGAGGCCATTTCTATTAAGGAAAATTTGTCCTAAATTAGAAATGTCAACTAAGGAGCTTGTAGAGAACAAAAGGCAGCAAATTATAGAGCTGTAGAGCTCAGCCCCTATCTAAATTCTGTGTCCCTTCCTGGGCAGCCTGGCCAAGTCTCAGGATCCAAACCACCCAAACCGGAGGATTTAATTTTAGCCTAGGTTCTAAATATCAAGGCAGAACATCAGTTAACAACATATCACAGGTCTGTAATCAAAGTCAGCTTTGCAAATCTCTATTGCAGCCAATCCATGTTGGCTTCAAAACATCTCTTCCCCATGGTGTCTTTGTGTATACTGGGGGGAAAAAAAAGACAGCAAAATAAAAACAATTAACTTCTGCCCTAGGTTTGACTGTCTCTATGGCTTCCTCCTGGGCTTGTACCATCCTCCTCACCCATCCCAATGAATCAGGAGAATTCCTTAAGGGGGATGAGAGTGTTGCCTCTGCTGATACAGTGATTCAATAGAACGAGTCGAACTCTTCTGCAGTGAAAATTAGGAAAAAGAAAAGAACACCAAACCTCAGGAGGAGGAGCCACATTTAAAAATAGATGTTTTATCCTCGGCAACTCAGTTATCTGCAGCACTGGCACTCTGCATTGTCACCACTTAACAAACATGAATCCTCATATTTATAAACCTTTCTACATACAAAATCCCTTTTCCAAAATCCTCTTTCCAGATCAGATCCATCCCCAGTGCATATTACCTGGAAAAGAAGGTGATGTCACACTGCCTTGTAGCTTCTAAAGGTCAAAGGGCTCACACTTGCTTTTGAGGCTTAGTGAACAAATGATTTTTTGGGAAGCTGTGAACTGAATCACTGCCTTCATTTCAGTAGAGACAAGAGTTAAATGGAGCAAATCCAAATTGCATGGAGAACACTACATAGGAAAACAGTTGAACACAGAGTGGTCATTGCTCCTGATGTTCAGGAAAATTTGACAAGAAAATGGTGATACTGAAAAAGGAAACACTTGTGGGCTGCAGCTTTAGTGCTTTAAAGGAGCACAAAAAGTCTCTCATTAAACCATAGATAAAACTTACGTTTAAAGATGATTTTGATATATAGGGCTGAATCAAATCAGCCTCTGCCATATCGTAAGGACAGTGACATGTCTTGGCTTCTTTTGCTTCTAATACCTCAGGTTTCAGTTATCATTTGTACTTTTAAAGGTATTTAAAGTTGCCCCTACCCCATTTTATACAAATCTTTCATGTAGTCTGTGCAGAAAGGGAGGAATGCTAGACTTTGCCCTGAGTTTGGGGTTTGACTATTAAAAAACTAATTTGGGGATTTAGGAAGATTCTGACATATGGAAGACAGATTCCTGCACTAAGGAGCTCATAGCATAGGGCCAGCACAGAATTATTTTGGTGTAATCCTGAGAAGGAGATGGAGCAATCCTTTCCTCCCAGGAGAAAAACTAGGAGGCTCCAAATCTGCTGGGAAATAGTGCCAGGTTAGTATAGGTGTGCAGCTCAACAACAGATGGTGGTGAAGTGGGCTGGTCTCAGCCTGTTGATTACTGTGGTCAGCTGCCATGGAGTTCCTGATATTCAGTTAAAATTGTCCTCCATAAAAAAAAAGATGAAATGCTATAATCCCTTTGCATCGTTCCTGGTTTTCTCTGTATACCTGCGAGAAACTTTTAAGATGTAGTCCTGAGACTATAAAATAAACTTAAATTTCAGTTTTCCCGATGGAGTTTCCGCAGTTTATTTCCACTGGACTTGTGCCCATGCTATCCAAGCACAGCCACTCAGGTGCTAAATCACTGACAGCTCAGCTTTCACTGCAGCTCCTGAAGATGTCTTTTCATTTGTTAGCTTTTGGCTTTCACTACTGCTGCATTCAATTTCCTTTTTGTGCAAGCATCACTTATCCCCATCTGTTACCTACCTCCCCTCTCTTCACAGTACGCTTAATATGATAGACATTGTCCAAACATGTATGAATACCTCGATTTTGTCCTTTAGAGCTTCATCAAGTGAAATGCCAAACAGTAATACAGTCAGATTCTGGAGAATAAGCAGTCTTTTCACCCATTTTAAAATTGCTGCCTCCCACGCTTAGAGGTTTGATACAGAGCTCTTCAGCAGTGGGAAGAGATGAAAAGCTTGACAAACATATTCTTTTGTATGGAAACATCATCTGTATGGAGGTTATTTTCCTGAAGGACCCCAAAATCCCAAGGGAATACCTGAGGCAGAGTTTTTTTAATGCTGCAGTGTTGCCACCTTTGAAGCTGACATCAGCAGCCACATCTTGTAGATATGAAGGAAAACTTTCTGTTCAAATGCCAAGCTTAGTAAGGGCTGGGAGACACAGCCTGTAATTTCCAAGGTGGCTCTGAGTCAGGATAGTAAGATTTAAGCTCACATTTTAAGAAATGTTCAGAGCTGACACACAGAGAGGCAGGAGATCTAATGCCTTATGCCAAGGCACAAGCCATACTCTGGAGATGTATATTTACCTTCACTCCTGTTGGGCAGGTGACTCTACACCTGTACCTCTGGTAATGAGATTCCAGTAGGAGTATGACAATTAGTTGTGATGGTGGAAATATGCATTTGTGTGTTTAACCCTCTTATTACCCCAGTCCCCTTATCTCCCTCTTGGACAGGGACTTCAGTCAGGTCTCTGCACTCCCAACAAATTAGCAGCATGCACATGCCCTGCCTTGTGCCTTTGCAAGTCTTATTACCCCCTGGAAAGAGCTTGCTCTCAATTTGCTTTTCTTCAGTGCAATCAGTGCAGCCAGATGGAAACAGCTTTGAAATTTACCTTTTGGAATCTCAGCTTCATATTTCTCCTTTGATGTTTCTTGTCAGGTTTTCCAGGTTGTCCTTGCCTCTCTCAGCTCACCACAGTTCCTTCTCTCCAGGCTATGCTTTCCCTGGGTTTATGACTCCTTGAGAATCCTAACTTGCAAAGGCATTTCAGTCACAGAGTGGCTGTCACTGGAGCTCTAATTCACACTGCTGCCAAAAACAGCGTGTGTCGTGCTTGGCAGCTGTGTAAGAGCTGGACAGCCTCTGGAAAAAACCCACAGTAAGGTTCTGACAAAGACGTTTTGGAGGCTTAGAAAATTATAGTTTCTTTAATACTCAAATAAGGCTGTGAAACAGGTGATGAACAGTGTCCACAGAAAAAGGGCTGGGAGAGCCAGGATTTAAGACCTGCAAACTCCTCCATGGTTCAGGTATATTTGAAAGTTGCTTTGGGCCTCCAGGTGTGGCCAAATCTGAAAAGTGATCCTGATTCAGGCTTTTTGCTTTCTTACTGTGTTTGGAACACATTGGTAGAGAAACAGTTTCAAAGGAGAAGTACTTTCTGTTACTTCTTTTCCAAATTGGATCCACGCTCAGCAGATTTCACAGAGACACTTGACCTAAATCACTACTGCAACGTTTGCATCACTACTGCAAAGTTTGTAGCACATCAGTGCAAGAAGAAAATGCTTGATACTCCAACCTGTTTCTAAGACATCAGGCAAGGGACTCTGGTTCCCTCTCACTTATTCACAGTTGCTGAGCACAGAGAATGGCATGAAGTATCAATAAAACTGTTTCCCAAGTATGTATATATATATATAAAATTATATTATATATTTATATAACATACTTGTTAAGGGGAGTGTTTTTGCAGACCGGCAATGTGTTTCTTGCTTTATCCCATTTTCTTCTGCACAGTCAGCTACGACAGTTCATGTTTAAAAAGAAGTTCTCCAGGATATGGAAAGGCAAACAAGATGTCTCCAGAATATTACCTTAATCAAGCTCAGCAAGTCTTCTGGGACAATTAAATAAATTATTAATCTTGCTGTTACAAATCAGCAGTACATATATTGAAAGCTGCTTCAGAACCGGTTGCATAGTTTAACAAATATGTTAATGTACAAGCAGTCCATGTAAAACAAAGCAAATCCTTCTTAAAAAAAAAAAAAAGAAGAACCTGAATTGTAATCTACAGAAGTGGATTCCACAACATCTCAAAATCAAAAGCTTCCAAAATTTTCTGATCCTCCACCTACACACACCTAATATCACCAAGCAGAATGTGAGAACTTACTAAAACAGGTTCTTGCAATGCTGAATTCACCATAGTAAAATGCTGAAAGCACAAACATGAGCAAATTTTTATTTATCATAGTCTAGCTTTCCTTTCATACATGCTCTTGTTGGCAGATTTTTTCCCCTCTCTTATATATGGCGTTCTGTGCTACAACCTCCACAGCAAAGAGTACATTTGGAACACAAATCTGGATTGTCAAACTGAAGGCATGAAGAAGGGAAGCTATTTTACTCTTGCCTCCCTCCTCAGACTCTCCTCTCTGTGCTGAATGCAATCTGTGGAATTTGAAACTGGGACTGAACATGTGGGCTGGGAATGGGAATATCCTGAATCGATTTATATATTTCCAGTTCTTTATTATTGCTTAGATCCAACTGGATTTCCACTGAGGCTGTAGCAGTAGTGCCAGCAGAGCTGTCAAATCCTTCCAACCTCTTTTGTTTGTTTCTGTGCCTCCCAGTGAAGGCCCTGGTGAAAAATGTGTGCTATTATTTGATAAAACAACTTTTGGAAAACATACAGCTCTCCAGCATCTTCACCAAGGTGGGGTATGAATGGGATCATCATACCTGGCATATATTGAATAGACTCATCTGAAGTCCATGAAACTTGATGACATAAAGCAGCAATTGATCTGTCTGCAAAATAGGATGGAATTGGCTTCTAATATTTCTTCACTCCTTTCACTGCCAAGTGTTCCTTGAGTGAAATCTTATGATTGCTAAACATAACTTTCTTCTGCTGAAAATGATAGAAAGCTTCATGTTCTCCAGGGATTCTTTTCCATCAAAGAAATTAATTGGATTTCAGGTTTTTGCCTTTGTAGCTTAAAAAGTTACATTTTTTTTTTCTTCCTTCTTTTAGGAGGTTTCATTAATCTCCTACTAGCCTTGGTAGAGATCATATGAAACTGCAAAAAAACCCAAACAAACAAAAACCAAAACCAATATAAAAAGTTGCTGTGGGAGAGGAATTGGTTCCAAAATTTTAAATGGAAGGGGATAGGAAGGACAAGAAGGAAAAACCATGACCTTTTCTAGTTTTTATTTCTGTTACATATGTTACATGTACTGAAAATTTAACATGAAACACAGGGGTCTGAAATAAACTGTAGCCCAAAGTCATACGGTGCGTAAGGAAAGAAATCTCCACTCTGCATAATCCAGTATCAGGTAACCAGTATGGGAATATTTCATACTGCCACTTAGGGGATAGAAATGCTTCACTGTGCTAAAAAAATTGCTGAGTTTGTTCCTGCTGGCTCCTTTCAGGTCCCCTAAAGTAATCTCTGCTCAAACACACTTGATGCAAAGAGATTACACAGTAAGCTTTTTCCTTTTAAAGTCTAACACTGTAAATAACATAGTCCACTCTAATTAACTTTTGTAAACATGCATCCAGCAGGCAAGGAAGCAAGAGAAATAACCAGTAAGCAATGTAGCACTGCTTCAGGCACAACATTTGGAAGTATTTGCCTGAATGATGGCATTACAGTAATCCTGCACAGTATAAGCTGCAGTTGCCCCTTTCCCCAATGCTGTAACCAAATGACAAATCCTCCAGGTGACTCACTGGCAGCAGGATGCATACTCATGCACCAAATGTGCTTTTGGATGGAGAGACTCAGTGTGGACTTTCCAGCATGACATTATCAAGCTGTGAAAATATTTCTAAGCAAATATTTGGACTTCTTGGTTGATGATCAGCCCAGTGTTTCTCAGGCAAAAACATGCTTCCCCCCCCTACCCCCCCTTGGAATCTCAGTTGTACATATCTGGCCCAAAAGTACTTTTATGTCAATTCTCTTAGTTTTAGCTTTGCCAAATGAGGTAGATGGTCATCAAACTGGGGCTTTCAGCAGACAATTCTCTTGCCCAAATTTTTGAGTATATGGTCTAGAAAATGAAAACTGCAGATAACTCCTCATTTACGAGCTCATAAACTCATTTCTACAATGCAAAATCTACTAGAATTATTTTAGACCTAGTGAGAAATGAGAAATCAAGTTTCAGTATCAAACTAACTCCAGCAATACCCTCCTGTCTAGAAAGATACCTGAGGTTCTGATGTATCATTTCTTCCCTTCTAAAGTTAACTCCATTTTCATGAACAAATTTAACAAAGTTCTTTTACAACTTCAAAGGTTTTAATGGTCTCCTTATTTCACAGCATTTAGTATTCTCCAAGTCAGAAGTGCTGCCCAAAGAACCTTGCTGGAGGAAAAAATCATCCTGGTCAAAGGCCAAAAAGGACTTTAGTTTGTCCCTGGTTTGGTGACACTGAAAATTCCTCCTGTAGCCAAGGTTATAAGAGCCCATCCCAAACCAACTGAACTGACGGAAGAAGGATAGGGAGATGAAAATCCAGGTGGTCATTAAAAGAGTAGATATGTGTAGGAAGGAAACCCATTTATTTTGTGTCAGCTGCTCAGGTCTTTCTTGGAGACTTTCTCTTTTCATGGCAAAGAAAAAGGAAAAATTCTCAGCTTGCTGATTACTAAAACTGCTTCTGAAAGGAGATTCTTGAGTCTAGTTTCCCAACAACTAGAAATATTGTCTTTTCTTAATTTTCAGACATGTTAATATTTGAGTAAAGTTCTTATTTCAGTTTCTAAGGTAACTGCGTTTCCAGTTCCCTTATGATATCGCATCTTGTCAGCTCTCTTGAGGCAGGATCCCATAGTGCAGCCTCTCTTAATTGGTCCTTAACTAACCCCCCCTACAACTCTTTGCAAGTCTGACTCTGAGTAGCTGCTCTGCCTTTTTCCTCCAATCTCTTCAGCTCTCCCAAGGTTACAAACTCTTTATCCAGAACAAAATAATTTCACAGGAAATGTGTCTCAAAATAACAGCCACCCAATGCACCTACTTGGCGGTCATCTGTCTTCTGACACTTTTAGGGCTCTGAAGCCTTTGTCCTTGTTAGTCATAGTGAATTTTTAGAAGACATCTGTCCCCAATCAGGACTGTTATTTTTGAAAGTGGTTGAAGCTTCCTTTGGTTTGCCTTTGGGCCTTAACAGTTTGTGTGGTAGCTCCCTTGTAAAATGAGTTTCAAATGTCTTCCACTTGAGGTTGTTTTAAAGTTGAAAACAATATTAATTACCTCTTTACATCTTTTTCATCCTAAAGGAAACATCCCATGTCTTATTTATCTGGGAATATAGCTAGTGAGAAAAACTTGAAATTCGTTAGGAAACCTTTCTAACATTTATAAAGTTAATGCAATCTTCTTTAAATACTCTATAGCTTGAAAGCATCTGTCACAAGTCTTTTTTGGCTTCCTTCATCTTTTTAGCATAAACAGAGTCTGCCACACCCCCAAAGCCATCTGTGTATCCTCGTGTAAAACTCCTGCAAGGACTTTTGTTTCTCTTGACCACCTACATCCCACAAACGGAAAGCATCATTTTTGTTTTTTCTCTCTTAAAACCCCACGGCATCACCCCCACCATGGGGGAAGAAAGTCAACAAGCCCATTTGGTCACAGCCTAAAGAGCAGAGGTTCCTTCCCAGCACCCACATGCAGTGGAAATGCTGGAGGGTGGGGAGCTCAAGGGCATCAGTGCCCTTGCATTAAAAGGAGTGTATGAATAGACTGTGACAGCAGGTAGGAGAATTGGGCCACTGTCCAGAATCAGACCTGCAACCAAATCACTCTATCAGGATGTCATTCCCTGTTGCTCACTTGGTATTTTAGCATTAAGCTGAAGTAACCCTGAGAAGTAAAGCTATCATCTCCTTCAGAGGGTAGTTTGCTTTCTCTCTGCTAGAGGTATGATCAAGAGTGATTCATTTGTTTTTGCTGAATCTCAGTTTCATTCTACTGCATTTTTTTTTTCTATTCAGAAAATAATTCTGATCTGCCTTGTCACTCAGAACTTGAACCAAAACTTTCCCTGAGATTTTTAAAGGTTGCAAATACAATTTCATTGTACACTTCTGAGCATTAATTCTGTACTTCAAGGATATACTCAGCAGCAAATCTATAATTCTAAAATGCATGAAAAACTCTGTCCCTTGGAAGGACCCATACAAATTTACAAATTCATGAAATTTAGCATCAATGAGAACCAGAAGTATGTTTGGCCCCTTGGTTCTAAGCCTACTGAAGTCAGCCAGACCTTTCCAATTAATCTCAACAGCTCTTTTCATTGCATTTTTTAGGTAAGGTTGAAGTAAATAACTGAAAAAAATGGATTTGTTGGCCAAGTTTTTGTGAGTTTCACCATTATTGACTCTGGATTTTAAGTGGAGGGTTTATAGCCAGGAAGAGAGGAGGAGAGCAGAAATTATTTTAAAAATTGGTATGACTGTCATAGAGATATTTATCCTCTGGGTTTTTGGGGTGAGAGATTAAGACAAGGTTTAGGAGTGTCTAGAACCCAGCAAAACAGCTCTCCTTTTGAGCTCAGGCTGCAAAGTCTTGTGGCATCAGTGCTGCTCCAGAGCTGATCCTCCCTGGAGCATGGCAGCTGCTCAGCAGAGAAGCAGCCACTAGAGAGCATGACGAGACCACTAACCTCCCTGTGCTTGCTCTAGAGCAGGACTGGAACCAGGTCTCCTGAAGTAGAAAGCTGGTGCTCTAAGGCATCTTCATGACTGAGCCCTGTAAGCAAAGACAAAAAGCCAACACGACTGTAAATCTTCAAAGGAAAAATAAAAGAACATTGACCTTCAAGCTCAGTGACTTAAATGAAAGATAGCATGAAACTGTCTCATCTCTATTGGGTCTTTCATATGAAAATTATATATAACTGTCTGCATAATACATGTATTTTGACTGAATGGAAAGTCTTCAGTATGGAGTACATATAAATATTTATATGTTGCTGGTAAACCTCTGAACATCATTGCTTTATGGTTATTTCTTCTGTGTAAAGCAGCTTTCAAGACTACAGACAAAGGGATGTAAATGGAAGAAGACAAGTTTAGTATATTTGGAGAACAAAGGAAAGTTAAATAATGAGTAAGCTATACAAAGGATTTATTTAAATCATTCTATAGATGTTTACAATGGTAAAAGGAGAAAAGCGAGACCTTTGGAATCGCATAAAGAGCTCGAGAATTTTTATCTTTAGCTCTGAGATCACCTATAAATCAATATTGGGAAACTATCCGAAATGAGTTGGGATTTGCAATTTGCTTCCTACTGTGGCAGTGATTCCTACTATGAAAAAAGAGAAATTGTGACTTTGGTGCATTATTCAAGGATGGAACAGAGGAGGAAGAAAAGAAAGAAATTTCTTTCACACTGTGAGAAGAGCTGTCTTTTCCAGCAGTGAGGATACAGACTGCATGATGCTGATATGCTGAGATTTTCTATGGGCTAGAAACTTGGCTGTTTTCTTTTAGGGAAAAAATAGCTTCAAGGGTGGCTCTGTTCTGAGTTTGCCACCAGGGAACAACCACCACTGGTCACCAGAATGGCCCCAAATTTGTCTCTCATCAGAGCTAGTGTCTCCACAGTGTGTCAGTATTCCATGGCTCTCTTCCAACAAAGCACTTCAAGTGGAAAATGAAGTATAAAAATGCAGAAACAAACAAAAGCCCTCAAATTTAACCCCCAAACTCCTGCTCTAGCCTCTCCACTGCCCCCTCCCTCCCCCCGCCCACCTAGAAATCGGTAAAATTGAATCCAAGTTAGAATCCAGAGTTCATGGTAGGAAAAGGTCCATTTCCAAAGAACAGCAAGATATTGCTGTGTTCAATCCGGGGAGTAGACGCCTCTTGCCCTCTTCTAAAAAACCAGCAGGGGATATTTCAATAATCTTATTTAGCAACTAGTTTTCCCTTTGAGCTCTCACGTATTCCAAATAACAATGCAGTTTTTCTGTACAATATTAAGTTTAAAACCTTTTGTCTCTCTATTATATAACAAGTCCCTTTCTCCATTCCAGAAGCTGGGGACTAGGGCAAAACAATATGCTTTGTCAACTTTCTCTGTTAATTTCTTGGCATGGCTCAGCTTCCCCACTGAAGGAAATTTTCAGGCTATTCCCCAAATCACCAAGGCTGTCTGGCATGCGGGCTAAAGAGAGAACAATCACTTGGTTTGTGTGTATTTGTATTGAATGAAAAAGGTTGAAATTTGATCAAAGTAAAGGACATCAAGTCAGGAGACAAGATTCTTATTGACACCTACAATGAACTTTATTTCTGTTGAGCACAATACATTATAATCCAGTACGAAAGAGTTTTAACCAACAATTACAAGGGCAGGACCTCCACAGCCAATCAAACAAAAGATAAAACCAAAGTATTCCCACGGCCTCATGGGATGTCCTGGAAATCCCTTTTGGAATTTTACCAAGGGATTAAATTTACAGAGTGGTTTTATTTTTTTTTTATATATAGAGTGTTAGATGTTGAGCCAGGCAAATGCTGTCTGCCAGGAAAAAGCAGGGAGACAATGCTCTCTGAAACAAGAGAAGGACATCAAAAGTAAACGTGCATCTCTGGCAAGAAAAGTACTGAATGTTTGGTGCCATCCTGCTTGCACATGGAATCATAGAATGGTTTGGGTTGTAAGGGACCTTTAAAGATCATCTACTTCCAACCCCCCCGTCAATGAGCAGGGACATCTTCAACTAGATCAGGTTGCTCAGAGCCCTGTTCAACTGGACCATGAACACATCTAGGAATGGGACATCCTCCACCTCTCTGGGTAACCTGTGCCAGTGTTTATTCACCCTATCATAAAAAAATTACTTGCTTGTATCTAGTCTATATGTACTTACTTTTAATTTAAAGCCATTACCCCTTGAGCTCTCATTAGAGGCCCTGCTAAGAACTTTGACCCCATCTTTATATTGGGCCTCCTTTAGATACTGAAAGGATGCCATAAGGTCTCCCTGGAGCCTTCTCTTCTCCAGGCTGAACAAACCCAACTCTCTCAGCCTTCCTTCAAAGGAGAGGTGATCCAGCCCTTTGACCATCTTTGAGGCTCTCCTCTGAACATGGTCCATGTCTTTGCTGTGCTGGGCTGATCTGAATGCACTTCTCCAGGTGGGATCTCATAAAAGCAGAGTAGAGGGGGAGAATCTCCTCCTTTGAACTGCCGCCCACGCTGCTTTTGGTGCAGCCCAGTATAAGTTTGGATTTCTGGGCTGCGAGTGCACATTGCCAAGTCATATCCAGCATTTCATCTACCAGTCCTTCTCTTCTGGGCTCCTCTCAATCCCTTCATCTGCTTCCTTTTCTGACTAGGAATGTTTATTATAGTCCTTTGTGTCCCTTGTCAAGTTTGCCTCCAGCTGCACCTTGGCCTTCCTAGTCCAACCCTCCACAATCAAACAAGATCCCTTTGCTCTTCCTGGGATACGTGTCCCTTCTTCCACTGCCTGTGCATTTCTTTCTCATCCTTGAGTTTGTCTAGCAGGTCTTGATTCAGCCATGGTCTTTTGCCTTCCTTCTCCTATTTCTCACAGCTGGGAATCAAGAGTTCTTATGCCCTAAGGAAACTGTCCTTAAAGACCTGTCCACTCTATTCTGCTCCCTGTCTTCAAGGGCAGTTTTCCAGGAGGCCTTATTAACTAACTCCTCCAAGAGCTAAAAGTTTGTTTTCCTGAAATTCAGGGTTCTGACTTTGCACTTCACCTGACCCATATCCCTGAGGACTGGGAACTCCATGACTGCATGATCACTGCAGCCCAGGCTTCCTCCAGTCTTAACATCACTGATTATCTCACTTGTGTTTGTGACCAACAGGTCCAGTATCGCATTCCCTCTGGCAGGGCTGTCTGTTACCTGGTTTATGAATTTGTCCTCGCTGCACTCTAGGAACCTCCTGGATTGCCTACAGCTCGCTGTGCTAGTTTCCCAGCAGATGTTGGAGTGGTTGAAGTCCCCCAGCAGAACAAGAGCCTGTGAGGGTGATGTTTCCTGCAGGTGGAGCAAGAACGGTTCTTCAACAGGCTCCCCATAGCAGACACCACTTACTAGGTTCCCTTTGTTACTTTGGTCTTTACTTCTTACCCATAACCTGAGCGTGGCTATTCTGAGCCTATTCACACAGATGGTTTGTGGAAAGACTGTGACTCTCTGCCAATGTGTGCTTTTCTAACCAGATTGCAGTTCTGGGGCTGGAGCCCACAATGAGAGATGGCACTGTCCTGCAGAGTTGGATGCTGCAGCAGTGTTGGTAGATGTGGATGATACAGGCTGTAGGTGCTGTAGACTTGCTCATGACATCAGTCAGCATCTGCTATAAATCCCATGAACAGTGTTGCCATAGTGAGAATGCAATGGGATGCCTTGGATGGATAAAAAAGATGACAGTCATCCTGAGTAATAGGCTGGTGCTGTCATACAAGGAGACAATGGATTAGAACCTCACTGTCATGAAAATATAGGAGAGCCCAGGTGTGTCATATGAATACAGCAATTTGAGCTTTGCTTACTGAAGTAAGATCTGTAAGACCGCAAAGGGTGTGTCATTTCCTGCCACCCCATCAGTGAGGGCCTTGGAGGGCACATTTTGAGCGAGATATACCTGAGACAACAACCAGGATGTTTGCAAGAGCATCCCTTGGACCAGACAGGGAGAATATTGACCTGGAGTTTGCCTTCTTGGAAGTGTAGATACAACAGAATCTGATTTTCCATGAATTGGGTGTACTTCATATTCACTTCACATTGGTAAATATAAAACAAAACAGAGGAGGCAGAACTCAAAATACCCCCAAAACAAACAAACAAACAAATCCTGACATTACAAGACGTCTGCATTGGAGGCATGAGGAGGTGCAAAGTAATGACAAGAATGCCTTATAAGTCATCCCATTAGAATTGGGTTCAACCTTGTGAAATCAAGTTTGAAGAAAAAGAGCAAGCACTTATGGCTTTGTAACTCCTTTATGCTTCCAGTGGGAACATCATAATTGCCACAGTACTAATCTTTTCCAGTAAAGAATGAAGGAGAAATGTGAGATGCACACATGTTGTTCCCCATTTCAATTGTTCCCAGAGAGATCATCTTTTACCTCGTAGGCTTTAGTTGTCATTAAAAGAAAGAGAGATGAAAGAAAAGAAAGTAAAGAAGCTTTACTCTATGTAGAGGATTATGTGTGTGAACCTGTGCTTGTAAAAGAGGGGCAGACTGGAGAGTGTGCAAGTGGTTCTCCAAATGCAAAGGTGGGATTGTAAGTGTGTGTGAGTGTTATTGAGAGAGAACAAAGTTGGGAAAGGAGAAAAAGATAAGGAAAGTATACAAACTTTCACATCTACAAATTTTAATGCTGCCCCCTTGCAAGATTGGTTCAAGGTTTGAAAGACTCACTGAGTCTGTTTGCTGCCTTTTTCTACCAGCTGTCCAGATATGGTGGAACTGAAAATTTAAAAAAACAACTTCAGAGAAACCAGTAGATTTGTAAAAAGTGATGCTGGGGGATTTTGTGGAGAATATTTGTTTGTTTTTTGATCCAAAACATTGTATACTCCACTAAAAATATGTATTTTTGTCCTGTTTGCATTTTGGGCGGTGTCAGTTTGAATTGAACTTTTGGCTTGTTACACTGAGCTGAAATACTCTGTGTCAACTCAGTATTAATCTGCAGGCCCATGGACATCCACCTTCATGCGAGTTGGAGGTCACTGCCTTTCATCCTGGATTTGTATTGTAGGTCAGAATCTTGGCCTACACTGAGCTCAGAATACACTGAAGTACACTGACCTGTTTTGTTTGAACCCTGAGGCAGTGAGACCATAGCATATCCTGGAACTGTTGACCATCTGGAGAATCAAATACACAGGAGAGATTAGAAGCCTGAAGCATTCAAAATGAAACTCCCGTGAGGCTCTCCAGCTGTCAAGGAAGCTGATCAATGTTGGACCATGCTGGAACAACATGTTTTGACATTTCCAAAGCATATTTTAACGGCACGTTCTTTAATATGCACACACACACATGTATCTATTAATTACTTCTGGCTCAATTAAGGCTGAAAACAAATGTGTAATAATTTAAATGTATCTTCTAACCAGTTCTAGTTGGTTGGATGACATGAAATGTGCTGTAATCATCTCGTTCCCTCTGCTTTTGTATAATTTTTTATAATTTCCATAAAGACCTGAATTGGCTGCAAGAGTGGGCTGACAAGAACCTTAGGAAGTTCAGCAAGGGCAAGTGTAAGGCCTTGCACCTGGGAAAACAAAATCCAGTATTGCAGCACAGACTGGGATCTGCCTGTCTGGGGAGCACCTATGTAGAAAAGGATCTGGGGGTCCTGGTGGACAACAAGTTCAATATGAGTGAGTTGTGTGCAGCTGGGGCAGAGAAAGCCAACACGATGCTGGGCTGCATTGATCAGGACATTCCCAAGACCAAGAAGTCATTATCCCAATCTACTCAGTGCTTGTCAGGCCATATCTGGAATACTGTGTTCAATTTTGGTCCTTGCCACACAAAAAAGATGTGGCTGGAGAGAGTTCGAAGAGGGGTCACAACCAAAGGAGCAGGAGGGGGAAACCAGACATATGGGGAAAGGTTGAGAGAATCGGGCTTGTTCAGCCTTGAGAAGAGAAGGCTCAGGGGGAACATTCTCACCATGCTCCAGTATTTAAAGGATGGCAAAAAAGAAGATCATGATAAAAGGCCAGGGGTAATGGGTACAAGTAACTCCTGGGGACATTCTGATCGGACACAAGATGAAAAATTTTTGCAATCAGAATAATGTCCCCAGGGAAGTGTTGGATTCACCCACATTGGACACTTTTAAGATTCATCTGGGCAGGGTGGCAGGCCATCTTGTTTGGACTGTGCTTTTTNTCAGCCTTGAGAAGAGAAGGCTCATTCTCACCATGCTCTAGTATTTAAAGGATGGCAACAAAGAAGATCAAAATCTCTTTTTAAAAGGAGTGACATGATAAAAGGCCAGGGATAAANGAGAAGAGAAGGCTCAGGGGGAACATTCTCACCATGCTCCAGTATTTAAAGGATGGCAAAAAAGAAGATCATGATAAAAGGCCAGGGGTAATGGGTACAAGTAACTCCTGGGGACATTCTGATTGGACACAAGATGAACAATTTTTGCAATCAGAATAATCTCCCCAGGGAAGTGTTGGATTCACCCACATTGGACACTTTTAAGATTCATCTGGGCAGGGTGGCAGGCCATCTTGTTTGGACTGTGCTTTTTCCAAGAAAGGTTGGACTAGATGATCCTCTATGACCCTTCCAACCTGGTATTCTATTAGTCTGTAATTAGCTGAACTGGGGCTGTCAAAAATATCAAATGAGTGTGTGTGGAATTCTGATGTCACTGATGAGCATTATTTGTTAATCAGTGTAATCCATAGAGAAAAACTCTGCCTTCTGCTTACCCTTTGGGAAGAACTGTGCAAAAAAGTCGTACTTACAAGGAAGTTGGAGAAGAAAATGGCAATAACTAGAAATTCAATATATCTTTGAGGCACTTGATATTTAAATGTTTTGTTTAACTACTAGTTTTTCACTGCTATGAAGATTTACCACCAGGCAAAATCACAAGAGAAGTCTATAATCTTCCATAAATCTTTAATTAATCCTTAATTAATGCTGACTAGGTATGCTCAGATGCTTCTGAGTAGTTTCTAAGCAAACTGGAATGTTATAGTCTACTTTTTCTATATCTCATGAAGACATACCATTGATCTGTCTAGATACTCATTAATTCAGCATGGAATAAGGCCTTCCTCCATCTTCCATCATTAGCATTGTTTCA
>VYXB01009531.1:249145-279643 GCA_013397135.1 Pachyramphus minor | reverse complement strand
ATTTTAGCTTGTGACACATGCTTGTTGCTGAGGGCAAACAAGATCATGAAGTGGAATTAAGCTATACTTTGGCCTGGCCTTGCCTCCATACACTTGCCACATCCCTTGGCTTCTCCTGGCAAAGCTGAGTCATCAGACTCCCCTGAGCTCACTCCACAGACCTGGATATGTCAGAGCTAAGTGCTGGTGTTTCCACTGCAGCAGATGAAAATTCAGTCAACATTCCCAATGGAATTAAGGGATCAATTGTTCTTGCCCCATACTAAAATCTACTCTAAAATTAGATGAATGCATTTTTTCAGACACACTTGTTTTGTTAGGCTTTTTTTTGTTTTGTGGGTTTTTTTTATTTTTGACCAAAAAATATGTTGCCCATTTATTGCAAGGGGTGATTAGAGTGAGGACCTGCTCAGAGGCCCATGTTGATATTTTTTGAAGATTTTTACCAGGTAAATCTCACCCCAATTATAAGAGTCTTCAAACTGTGTGGCATAGGTAGCAATGGAAGCCCTTAAATAAAACTCATTGCCCCCTCACTCCCCTTCACAGGTCCCCTTTTATTAACCCATCACCAAAACACAATATTTCCTAATTGTCCAATTACTCAAACCTCAAGAATCACTTGGAATGGTCCACTATTAGCCAATTTAACTCTTCCTTCTGGGATTTCCTTCTGGAAACAAAAATGAACTATCAAAGATGTAACAGGAATCAATAGCAAACAGAATGGTTGCACTTAACCTCCTCTTCAGCAACACACACTGACATTCAGAAATAAATATTCCCTCACTAATTCTCTTTGTAATGACAACAAAAAAATCTAACACAAAGGATACCTCCTGCTTTTTTCAATAACACATCAAATCATTTGGTTTTACTGATTTACTGACTAGATAAAGTGTAATGTTTGTTTGATAACAAAAAAATTGAACAGCACATCAAACAGAATTATAATGCTCCAATCCACACAATCTCATTGCAGTCAATACAGCACACAGTGTGAATGTATTAAGAAAGCCAGATGCATTGATCATTGTCAGCTTGAAAAAGAAACCTCATAGTGTTGACATTAAAGTAAGTTACAGGTACTGTAAGATAGATTATAATTATTAGGAAATTAATTTTGGACTTTTTGTTCCAAAATACTGTTAACTATATCTTTTTACAGGCTGTCTTGCATTTAAACAGTGATGAAAGGTGAAATATCAAGCCAAAGGATTTGGTGTAATGCACACACTTTGTTTCCAAACTTAAAAAAACAAACCTTCCACTTTGATAAACAACAAATGATGAACAACCAATATTCATTTGAATTTTGAAGTCAATTTATAATGATAGCCAAGTGCAATAGCACCTGGTAGATGGACATAGACATTATGATTAGGCATTGATGGAGATCAAGATTTGTGTATCTTTCTAAAACTTTGTACATCCACATGGTGTTTTGATCAAACCATTTTCTGGAATTCCCTGGGTGCCTCTTCAGTAAATATATTGCCCATGTTGACACAGGAAAAACAGAGTTAATCCTTGTTTGCTGAGATTCACAAAAGCCTGTTAAATAGATATCTCTTTGTAAGTGTTAAGTGATCAGGTTATATATGGTTGATGGCTGATTGGGGCAGGGAGGGAGGAAAGGGGGCAGTGCTGATCTATCATGATTTTCTCTCACTGCTGTCAGCCCAAGAGAAATTATGGTGGAATAACCATGAACTCATCGAGTACCAGGTTTGAAGGGAACCTCAACAAGATAAGAGCAAAATGGCCTCAAGTTGTGCCAGAGAGGTTTAGATTGGATATTAGGAACAATTCCTTCATGGAAAAAGTTGTCAAGTATTGGCACAGGCTGCCCAGGGAAGTGGTTGGGTCGCCATTCCTGGAGGAAAGAAGAAAAAAAAAAGAAGAGTATAAAATGTTAATTTCTTATAGTTCTCTCCCAGAACTGTGGATTTCCCCCTTGAAAAAATGTAGATGATTTTATGCCCCAAAATTGCACACAGCCTTTGCATCACCAGTTTTAAGGGAAAGAAAATTAGAAAGGAAAAATTACAGAATCACAGGATAGTTGAGGTTAAAAGGGACCTCCAGAGGTCATCTGGTCCAATTCTGCTGCTCCAGAAGAGGGGGTTGAGCTAGTTGCCCAGGGACATGTCCAGATGGCTTTGGAATATCTCCAAGGATTGACAGTCCATGACATCTCTGGGCAATCTGTGCCAGTGCTCAGTTAGCCTCACAGTAAAAAGATGTGCACAGAGGGAACCTCCTGTGTTTCACTTTGTGCCCATTGCCCCGGGTTCTGTCACTGTGCACTGCTGAGAAGAGCCTGAGTCCGTTTTCTTTACATCCTCCCCCCAGGTATTTATGTACTTCTCAGCCCAGAGCTTCACACAGTACTCCAGCTGCCCCCTCACCAGTGCTTGGTAGAGGGGAAGGATCACCTCCCTCGACCTGCTGGCAATACTTTGCCTAAGGCAGCTGAGGATACTATTAATGTTGTAAGGACATTTTGCTGGCTGGCTCACCTTGGTGCCCACCAGGATTCCCAGGTCTTTTTCTGCAGATCTGCTTTGTAGACAGGCAATGCCCAGCACAGGTGCAGGACTTTGTGTTTCCCTCCATTAAATTCCATGAGTCTTCTGTCTGCCCCCTTCCCCAGCTAATATGTATGTATATCCATGTATATCCATATATATCCATACTTTTTCCAGCCAATATCCTTATCAGTATACTACAAGTGGCAAAGCATCTCTCTTTCACTCATATTTCACAAACTCAGTTCAGATGTTTCAGAACATGGGAATTACTGGTCATATTTATGGATGAACTCTACATGGCAGTAGGCAAATTATGAATGTACAACATGTCCTTTGACATTGCTGTTATTATGTTAGTGTATGTTCATTTATTGAATCTCAAGGAAGAACACAAACATATAGTGTTAAAATCAAGGCCTAAAAATTTAAGGGCTTTGTAAGCCCACCAAGTTTTCTGGTAATCAGTTGTTGGTTCAAAACTTGCTTCCTTTGTGTATAGAGAGTGGAAAAAGGATTGTATTTGGGATATGGCACTTTTCTACCAAAACAACACATGTTAATAATGACAATTGAAAATCCATACTGACAATGGTTAATACCTGTAAGGATAGCACTGTTTACAGGAAAAACTTAATTTGCCTGAGACCGCAAATCACAAAATTATTTAGTTTGGAAGAGAACTCGGATGACATCTGGGTAAACCTCCTACTGAAAGCAGGGCCAGCCTCAAAGTTAGTTTGGGCTGATGTTACATTAAACCTGAGAGCTTCAAAGGACAAGGTTCATGGCCTTTTTCAGCTGGAGTTGAATATCTCCAAGGATGGAGGTTCACAGTGTTGAGAACCGTTATTGTGGGGATTTTTTCCTTATTTTAAAACAAATTTTTCCAGTGTCTTCATATCCATTGCTTCTTTTTTTTTATAATCTATAAAAATTAAAGCAATGTCAGTTTATACACATAAGATAACCATCAGCCAGCTTTGTTGGCTATTACCTATCTGAAGAAATCGGGTGAAAAATAATACTTCCTACCACTCAAATTAAATGTTACATAGAAGTGGGATATAAATACATATTCAGACATTTTGCATTTTTCTTTTCAAGATATATCCTAAATAGTCACTTTTAGCTAAAGGTAAAGCAATTTCTTCAGTGCAAGTCCATGATTTGCCTCCAAGAATTCAAGTTCCATAACTAAAAGCAACCATCAATCTTCACCAAGGTATCCAACTTGTCAAAAAAAGTAGCATCTAATTTAGTTTTTTCACGGGCCTGACCATGACTCTGCAGAGAATTTTTACTGAAATGAATTTAGGCAGAATGGCAGATTATAATTTATTGCTCTGTCATTCATTTAGGTATCTCAGTTTTGTAGATGTATTTTCTGGATCACAAAAACATAATTTATAACTCTTGAAAAACTCACTTGGCCTCCAAGTTTTTTCTTTTGTTTACCCAATTTGATACACCACCTTTTTTCCTGTTCTGGTGATGTTTTCTATTCAAATCTCTACTTGTTCAGCTACTGACACAGGGTTTAAATGAAGCAGCACCAACTATGTTAGACAGATGGCCGTTTAAGAAGCATTTTGAAAAGCTTGTTCTGAAAAATGCCCAATGGCCTATATAAATCATTTTCCACTCTGAAACATATTTAACATTAAAGAATAAATCTTAGCTGTATTGAAAAATCTCATAAAAGAAGTGAAAGAAATAATAGAAGCTATGGCAGGACTTAAAACATGAGGCAACAGAAAATAAAGGAAGCAAGGAGACAAGAGGAAATTACCTGAAATTTCTGCAAATGGAAAAGGAGAAGAGACCTGCTGTGGAGCAACACAGTATATAGGTCCCTATGTAGCTGCTGGTAGCTGGAAGCACTTTGGGAAATTATGCGACCTGTCTGTGTATTGTTCTGCTTCATGTTTTCATTGTGTATTTTCCATAAACTGGTCACGTACTTTTGCCACTTTCAGCTGCTGCATTTATCTTTCTTCCTTTGTTCATTTGAAGATGTAACAACAGATTCATGAGGAGATGTTGATTGAAGGCCTGTGACAGGAGTGCTCTTGTCTGTGAACCAGGGAACAATCAAGGAGCTAACGAAGCAAAGAAGATCACCCACCAGAATTTCTGTGCAACACAAGCCATTTGATGCATTTTTCTTACATAAACATTTTCTATTTGTGTATGTATGCACACATCCCTATCCCACAGAACCCAACCATATTCATACAATAACAGGAAAAGACAAATCACCAATGTAATGTTTTTGTTGTTGTGATTTACAGCCTTATTTTAATTTTTAAAAGCTCTAAATTTCCACGTGTAGGGTAAGTTTCATAGTTCAATAGTTCATCTATCTGTAACTTTATATAAGGTCCTGTTTTAGGATCTCTTTTGTCTAAGTCAGACTTATTTTAAAAGAGAAGAGGAGTGGGTGAGGGTGGGAAAACTAGGTCTCTGAAAACAGGCTTTTCATTGATCTTCTAGAAAAATCATGAGTAACTATTTTCATGAACTTGAGATTTTTCAGTGACACATTTTTATAGGGTGCCATATTGCTTCTTATTGCTAATCACCATCTCAAATGGATTCCTGATTTTTCTCATTAGGCATTCTTATTAAGCAAAAACTTCCTCAAAGAAGAACTGCTGTGTTCTAACCTCTTTTGTCACACTTATTTCCAAGGACAAATGGGCACTTAGCCATCCACTGGCTGTGAAAAACACTTAATGGAAAGACACCAAACTAATTTTCTTTCACAGAGAGTGCTTCCTGCAGCCAATTTATTTTCTTTTGCTGTCCATAATAATAATTAATCATTTCTTAAACAATCTCTTTTTTTTATTAACAGGGTCAGTTGAGTAAGAAATGTGACACGAAATTGTTACATGTCAGAAATAGGTGGGATATCATGCCATAAAATAAAGATGCTAAACTACATCCAATGCCAAAATGCACACAAACATAATAAGACTACACGCAATACAGCTGAGAATAGGTAATTGAAATGTAACTTCCATGCCTAATATCAATTACCCAAAATATCTTGGAGTACTTGCACCAGCAAGTGTACACAGGATCACATTAGCTATGGACATAACACCTGCCAGTTCAAGGTTTTACCAGATGTATTATTTTGACCATTATTTTCTGAAAGCTAGCAGTGTAATATCATTGCCTGTTCTTTCAGATCAAATATCTCTTTTTACATGAAAAATGTTCCTCACTAAGACTGGAGAGTCAGGATAACCAGTTGGCAGGCCAGTGTAGCCAATGTGGTGTGACAATGTCACTGAATCTTCTAATGAACTGTTGTTTCACAGATATGTATCGATTCACAGATATGCATCAATCCAGCTCATGACACTTCAACAAATGCAGGGCAGTCCCCTCTCCCATGAACCTCAGTACAGTGCAGACACCTTGTTGTCAAAGGAAAATTATCTTTCAGTACTTTGAACCCAAGTCTGAAAAAGAGGGAAATCTCTGATGCTGCTCCTACAATTTCTACACCAAGGGTGATTGCACTGAGACTTGGAGAACCACAATTAATCATCTTAGTTCAACTGTGAAGAACTCCAGTGAGTGGGTTTTGGGCTGCAGGCTAAGATAACCATTTGGAAACTGATTGCTGTAATGCTGTGTTCAATTCCCATTTAATACACAATTTTATGATTTTTAGTATGGTTCTCTTCAGCACTTTGAATGCACACATTAGTTAATGAATTCAGCATTACCTGCTGCAGTAGGTGTTATTTTGTACATTTTATAGAGGAGAATCAAAATCAAAATGTTGTGCCATGGTCTTAATCCCGAATTTTTTGTTGCTCTGGCAACACAGTGGGATTCCATTGAATTTAACCACCTGACTCAATTAGACTTGCCCCTCGTGGGTAAGATGCAAGACACTAGTGAAATTTGTTCACCAGAGTGCAGGGGATGAATCAGTCTCAAAATGAGAAATTTGACTTTACTCTTTTGAGCTCAAGATTTTATGGTTAGGTGTCAAAACACACCCACTTTACAGTTTTTACTTCTGGTTGATTTTAATCTAATAGGACAGTGGTAAGCTTTTGTAAAGTAGCACTCAGCCCCATACAGGACTCAGGGGTTTACAGTTTAGCTTTTCCTTCTACAAAGAATGCAAAAAATCCCAACACGAATGTGTGATGCTGCAACAGGCCACTGAGCAGTGCTCAGAGCAAGGAATGAACTGTCCATTCAGAAAGAGCAAGTTCTTGCAAAATAAACTCTCTGCTGTCTTCTTCCCATTAAAACAAAAACAAACTACTAACACATTTCCAACTAAGGGATCTGAGTTTGCTCCAAGAAACATCTACATTAATGAATTTCTATGAGATGCTAAAGCTTTGGTTCTACACCATGTTATTGGCACATGGTTTTAGCCCTAGTAATACTGGGGAAATCTTATTTTAAAGCCTGACAGTAGTGAACATTTCATAAAACAAACCACTCAACTGGTTCAACTAATAAACACTTTGTTGCTCACCACCTTTCTAGTGCCATCTATTTGAATTCTGAAAGGGTCATCATATGACAGCAGTGCCTACTAAGTCCCATATGCTCAAATGCATAACAGAACTGCTCCTCCACAGAGCCAAATGCCAGTAAAAACTTCTGTTCTAAGCCACTGGCAAGTGGTAAAATATGCTAACCAGAATTTCCTTGCTTATGCTCCCCACTGATCTAGGTCTGCTCACCCACACTTCTACTTACACTATGAATTCTTTAAGAATGACATATTTGTGACTTCTGCCTGGGAAAGGTGTTGCCTGAAGGACACCAGAGCAAAAAAAGACACCAAAAAATCTCCTAGGGTTTGATAGTACAATCAGCAATTTTAGGGCAGAGCTAAGAACAGAAGTACATCTGCAGGCTCCTTTAGGATCCTATCAGGAGGACATTACTTGTTGGACTTTGCTTGCCTGCCAAGGAGCCCATTTGATGTGCAGGCAGAGTTAGAGAACAGCCAAAGTTTAAGTTATGCCTGTCACAATACATTCAAAGGTTTTGGGAGCTTTTTCTGGCCTTCTTTCTGTGGAGTATGCGCATTACCAAAGGAAAAGGGCTTTGCAGTTACTCCCCTTCTGAAGTCACTGTGAGTACCTTTACACGTGTCATGGTTTCTCTCCAGCCAGCAACCAAGCCCCACACAGCCCCTCACTCATTCCCCCACCAGTGGGTAAAATCAGAAGGGTAAAAACTGGAAAACTAGTGGGTTGAGATAAAGACAGTTTAATAGGGAAAGGAAAAGCTGTGCACACAAGCAAAACAACCCAAGGAATGAATACACTGCTTCCCATGGGCAGGCAGGTGTTCAACCATCTCCAGGAGAGCAGGGCCCCATCACATGTAACAGGAACTTGGGAAGACAAACGTCATCACTCCAAATGTCCCCTCCTTTCTTCTCCTTCTCCCCACTTTATAAACTGAGCATGATGATGTATGGGCTGGAACATCCTTTGGTCAGTTCAGGTCACCAGTCTTGGCTGTGTCTCCTCCCATCCTCCCATACACCCCCAGTCTCCTTGTCACGGTGGCAGTACAAAAAACAGAAAAGGCCTTGGCTCAGCAATAACAAAAAGATCTCTATTACCATCACCATGTTCAGCACAAGTCCAAAACATAGTCCCACACGAGCCAACTCTACACCAGCCAAAACCGGCATGCTATCACTCCAGCTAGTTCTTACCATCTGAATTACTTGATTTCCCAAAATATCTATCCACCTTGTAATTTGAATCTGAAGCTTAACCTGTCACAAAAGGCAGAAGTTTAAGACAGTATTTTCAGCTTTTGAACTGTTCCAAATAAGTTAACATAATTTTGGAGAGAAGTGGAATACGAAACTGTTTCCATGCAGATTACCCAGGTCTGGCTTTCCTGGTATCATTTCATGTTGAAAGGACTACAAAAGATGCAGTTGACAGTCTATTTCAGAAGGGCACTTTATTGTGAAAATGAAACAGTGAAATGATTGCAATTAGTATTTAAAATCAGCATGACAGAGAGAATAGTCATATGAATGGACAGCAAGCCACTTATTCATGCACTCATATGTCAGTTTTACAAAAATTGTAGAGGAAATGGAGCTTCCTAATAAAATTGGGCTGGGTATCTATTGTTTAAAAGAAAAAAAAACCAACAACCTACTGAATGTGGAATCATTTGCTGTTAGTGCTATTACTGTTAACGAGAGAAAGAGGACAGTTAATTTCATGCATATTTTATTCAGAATTCACTCCATCCATGAAGTAATTTCACATAACAGTAGGTGGAATACAAACAGGCTAAATTGACAGTATGTGCGTGGTGAAGAAGACCAATTAAAATCAGAAGGGAATATTTTGTAAAAATAATACTTTGACAGTATAATAGAAGTCTTCCTGTTCCAATTCAAGTGGAAACACATGCAATCTAAACTGGTTTAGCTGATCTGAAAGACTAGTCCTCGTGGTAAAAATACACAGCAGGTTGAGCTCCACAGCCCTTTCTATTAATTTCATAATGACATCAAAACCAAGGATAAAGCTCTGCCCTCAGTGCTTGTGTGCAGAAAACCCTTCATGCTGCTACTGTGAGTTCTTGTGCATGTCAAGAAAGACTGAACTACAGCAGAACAATACTGGTGTGCTCACACCAGCCAGCTGTACTAACCCATCTCCCTGTTTAAGGAGTACTGACTTTTCTGTGTAATAAGTGCATGCAGTAAGGCTAAAAGATACACTTATTATCTGTGCTAGAAGGACATTCTTGCAGATCCCATGTGTGCACACTTATAGGTAATATCTGTGCAAAACCTGCAACATGCAATGTTTTGGGCTCCCAAGCATGAAAGTCAAATTCTGAATTGATTGTGGAGATCAGCTGTGGGAGAAAAGCTCATCCAACCTTGAGGCTTGCAGTTTTAGAGAGGACAGTGAATTGTAATTCTCAGTTCAGAAATCTTGAAGGCAGATGATAGTATAGTTTATCATCTGGCCATTTATCTGTTTCATATTTTTCAACTTACCTCTGCAGACATGTGCATGTAAAACATCTATAAATATTTTGTGATGCCTAATAACCCTGCTCTGACACTATCTTATTTTTTAATATCAATTTCCTTGCCTCTAAAAATTACTGTCTGAAGCTACTAGATTCAAAATGCTGCACACCAGTTCAAGCAAGCAGATACTGCAGACAATATGTATGTTCAGAAATATCACCAAACAGAGGTTCAATTTCTTTAGGATTTATTTCTTGCTCTGAAAGGGAGATAAGACAGACATGGCAGACAGACATGTTCAAGGTGCTCTCTTGTCCTTGTGTCATTTCCCTGAACTCCCTATTCCATTAGAGCCATTTTTTCTGATCAGTAACATTCACTTCTTTCCATAGGGCCATGATGGATTGATTGCACTGTAGTTCATATAAACTGGAAATATGACCCAAATACAGCACTTTGCATGTCTTATCCCCAGAAAGTGGTTGAGTACTTATTAATGAACCTTTCTGATACAGCTATTTCTGTGTCCAGGTAAAACACATCAGCCTAATGAAAGAAGAGAGTCTAAAGGAAGTCTTTGAAGAGTAGGAGAAAACCAGCAGAAAAGTCTGACAGAGCAGCAGACATCCTACACAACCACAGAGGCTCAGTTTGTTAAGAAATTTTGCTAAAAGGATGCCAGGCTGTTCAAGAAAAGAGAACATAAAGATTTGTTGATTTGTCTAATAAACAGAGATGAAAGTGGTTGGGGGGGAAAAAAAAGAAAGAAAAAATGAGCAATAACACCTGGTGACAAGCCAAAGGAAAAGGGACATTGGAGTTGATGGCGTTTTCAAAGGTGGCAAACCTAAATGGTAGTGGAGAATTTCAGAGAAGTTACAAAAGGAGGAGAATTAACACAAGCATGCTGATTCTTTTTTATTTGGCACATAACAGAGTTGAGCAGAGAGGTGAGTAGGGAAGGGGTAGGCATGAGAACATGGCTGTTGAATGAGTGACAAAAGTGTAAACGTGAAAAAATCCAGACTCAAGTTGTTCTATATCAGAGTATCCAATAATGTTTCAGGATGGAACAACTATTTATCCTATAAGTATCTTCACTAGTAGTTTGGAAATGACACCTACGTGAGTGAGTGAGTGAGTGAGTGAGTGAGTGAGTGATACATCTTTGCACAGAAAAAATGGCCAAAGAGCAAGTACTGGAGAAAAGAGAGGCTGAGGGTAGAAGTGAAGATGTATCACATACAGAACTGATCTGAAGAATGTCAGTGAATTCAAATAGGAAGATGAAAGTTAAAAATAAAATTATATTACTCATTAAATAACTATTCAAGAACTTTAGGAGTGAAAAGTGAGTTATGCATCTTAATTCTGCTCTTCTTTTACACAGTTGAGTGATCACACACTGCTGGTTCCAAAGCAGGTGTCTTTCTTTCCATTCACAAAGAAAAAAAAAAAAGACAGAGCATATGGCAACCTGCTTCATTTAACTCTGTACAATTAAAATAAAGGCGTCAAAGACACTCAGACTTGTACCATTTGACTAAATTAGCAGAGGAGTTTCAGGTACTTGGAAGTGTGGAAATTCTTTTTGGGCTTTTTTTGGTTTTGTTTTTAATTTTTAACTACTACACTCCTAGATCTGGGATTTTGTAATATGCTGGTTTCACAATGCTCATCCTATAATAAATAATACGGGTTTCACCACTTCCATTAATGCTTAAAACCCTTAAAATCAGGTGTTGGCTGATAAAATGTCTTTCCACTTAATTCTGAGTTGTGAATGAGTGTGAATTTTAAAATGCCAGCTGGATTTATATCTGATCAAATTATTAATTCGACATATAAATCTTACATGGGATGGAAATTTAGATTAGTTCTTCCACAGTTTCCCCAACCTTAACTATAATTATGTGATTAGTAGAAAGGATGGAAAGTAACAGTAAATGGTAACACGGAGAGATAAAGAAAATCAGAATGACATCTATTTCACCAATGAGAAACTCTTCATTACAGTTGCTACATCTAAAAGAAGCTTAATTTGGAAAGCAACTGTTTCAGAACAGTCTTCTCTGCGCAGCAGATTTTATTTTGCAGGACCTCGAAGGGATTATGGCATTATCTTACTATTCTGCCTACAAAAAGTCATTCAGCATAGAAATTATCAATGTATTGAAAAGAACAGTCAAAGAACCTGTATCTGCTTTCCAATTAGTTACTGCAGAAGCTTATTAAGAAGGAAAACCCTCAGGGCGTAAATGAATTGCCCATGTCTTAATGAAGCTTTGGTGCTGATGGTGAGGTGAAAAAATGAAACACTTTACACATTTGTAGAATTCCAGAATCAATCTGTCTGACTTTCAGAAAAATAGTACTAATGGCAACTGGATTCATGAGTCAAGTGAGATAATTTCATTATGACATTGTTAAAGGCCATGGAACTCCGTAGCATTTTTGTCAATTTATTTTTTTCAAAATAGGACTGTATTTTTCAAATAAGTGTGTGTGTTTCTGTCCAGAAAAGTACAGTTCAGAAGGGAGGATTTATCAATATTTACTCCAACTTTTCTTTTTCCAGCAGACAGAGAGCACAAAGGAACAGAAAAGTCTGGTCTGTGTAGGGGTAAAGCTACATCTAAGCTCTGACCCACCCTTCAGTTACAAGTGAGACAGCACTGGGCCTCCACTCCTTCACAGCATCTGGACCACCAGACTGGTTCCTTCTGGAAGCTTCCAGGAGCTAGGCTGGATTCCTAATGGAAGTTTCTGCCTTGCCAGACCTAGCTCTCCTTGGGCATCTGTATTTTCCTACCCTCACTGGGAACAGCAAATCCCTCAGGGTCGGAGGCATCATTTCCTCACAGGGATGTTAAACCCCCTGTTCTTCCCTTTGCTGCTTCATCCTGACTCCTGCCTGTTCTCTTGCACCCCCCTCAGCCTTTACCTCAGACTGATGCAGCTAGAGACCTGTGTGAAAAGTTCTGAACAGAACTTCTCATCAGAGTAAGCCAATGCACTGATGTGACTGCAACACACATGGCGGGGAAAGAAGAAATAAGAGAAGTGAGTAACTCTAATCAGAAGACCATACTTTAAGAGGGGAGAGAGCATGCTTTCCCTCTTTCATGTGCTTAGCACTGTTTCTGCATTATGTACTGCATTTTTCTACATCTTTGTAGAGCCTTAAAGATTTTCATAATTTTTTACTGCCTTGTCTCTGGAACACCTGGGTTTACCTTATGGTTTATTTAGCATTAGATTACTTGATAGATGTTGCTTGTCTTAGTTATGTTTCTATATGATGGGAATAACCCAAAGACTTCAGACTTGAGTGCTCCTAAGTTTAGGGTATTTTGAGGATAGTGTTCACTTGTGTTTTTCAAGTGGTTTGTTCATTCAAAATAGAATTGAACAAGATCCTCCCAGGTAAATACATGCATTGATTTAAAACAATCCCCAGTAACAAAAGATATGCTTAACTGAAGTTATTTTATATTTCAATGAAAATGTTCTCTTTGGTCTGTTCAAGTCCATTCAATCACTTTGCCTTCAACAAAATTTTACAAGGAAAAATGAAAGCATAATATGTCTCTGTAGTTCAAAAGGGTAAAAAACCCAGCATGAGACTACAACTATGAAATGAAGAAACAACATATGTGAATAGCCATTTAAATGTCTGAGAGTCTATCCATTGGTAGGCTTTATTCTCTACCCAGTGAGTCTAAATGTATTCAGACCAAAATGCTTTAATGGTTCTCCTGACAGGTCTGGGTTTTGGTGCTGAAAAGCTCTAACACAACACGGCCCTGCCCTGTTCTTACACTGGGGAGTCCTTTTTAGGGGATGGAAGTGCTCTCTTCCCATGTATCTTAAATCGTGGTTTTTTATATTTGTGGGAGAAATGAAGGGCTTAATTCTGAGGTCTTTTTCTATGTCTTTCCCTGGGAAATGCAATATCAGATTGGAAAAAAAATAAAGATTTAAGATTGCACATTTGGATGCAGATCTATGTATTATACATCCTTAACTAGCAGATAATGAAAAGAAAGAACAGGAAAAGGAAATTATTTTCCCATCTCTTGATATTTTATTGCTATAGTTACAACATTTGGTGTGTTATTTTTTGGTAGCTTGATAGAAATATTAACTGTCATTAAAAAAATAGTAAATTCTATCCTTCCTGATGACTGGAAGAGCTTGAAAATATGATCCAAATAATTATCTCAGTATCTTAATAGCTTGAAAACAAATGTAAAGAATTTCAGTTCTTTATATTACAATTTTTGTCTCTTTGAATATTCAGGTGTCATTCAGACTTAGGAAATGCTTAGACTGTCAATGGCTCTGTAAATAGGATTCTTCAGCTATAAATCGTAACCAGCTGAAGAAATCAAGTTTAAGATGACTCATTACAGGTCACATAAGGCATAAATAGCAAATGTAATCAATCCCCTGTTCTTCAACAGCAGAAATAAACTGACTTTTCTACTTTCAAAGTAAGATGTCTAGCCAATAATTATGTGTGGCAGACCAAGTGCTAAACTGATATTGTGGTCATTTTTAAAAATAAACTCATGGCAAACTGAAGCATATCCTTCACCATTTCTATCCTGTGGTGCTAGTGGAAAACCTTTCTACATCACTTTTGTTAAGGAGGATTCTAAAATCACTGTACAAATCCAGAATCAGTCTACTGGGTGAGTTATACCTTTTCCAGTGAATATAGAAAGACATTCACACTCAGGAACAAACCAATGTACTTCTCATGACAGAGTTGTTTGAATGGTTTGAGTTTTCTGGAAGAGATTTTTTCTGGGGAAACCTATTTTGAAAGGTATATAAAGCAATTAAACCTAACTTTAGCATTAGTGTTATCCATGGAGCAGGTTCCTTGGAGCATTTTACTCCACTAAGCTACAGAATATTCACAAAAATAGAAACCAGTCACAGGTGCTATACTGTTGCCCTGACGTAAGAAAGTCTACAGAGGGTGTATGAGTACATATCTGATACTACTTAAGGGTGTTACCACATTTGGTTGTCAGCTCTAGCTATCTCCTTCTCCCCTCACCTGAATAGGTACATTTTAGAAAGGAACCTTCATTTGCTAGGAGCTGGTCTAAATTCAGGATCAGCCAGTCTTCTACTCTGCTATTTCAAGGAATTAAATGGTCTGAAAGAAACTGGCAAAGGGGGGACTCAGCAATTCTTTCCTCTTCCAGCCCAGTGATAACTAGACTGGCAGCAAAATAGGAATCAACTGAAACTATGGATATTTGTAGATGCAGGAAATTGGAGGGACAAAGTTACAGACAGTGTTTCCCTGTAATGTTGTGGATGACTCAAATATTTCCCTTAAAAAAACCCACCTCTTTACCTCTCAGTAGTTCTGTTATCAGCTGCCTTTCATAGTTAGGTGGAAAAACAAAGTCAAGTGAAATCAATTGGAATTACCCACAGGCTTCAGTCACCTGTGTTGTAGTGGCACAGCTCCAGGATGTAAAAATATTAACCATTTTCAAAGTTTAACTTACCAGACAGATTAAATTATTGATGATTAAGTTAATTTTCATAACTTCTCTTTTTGATTAATGAGTATTAAGACATATTTACTTGGCAGTATTTATCAGACCATCTGTATTTATTGAATATCTTTCATTGATTCAGTTGGAAGATTGATGTCTGCACAGCCAAATTCCTAGCTCGCCTTCAATGCCATCTGAATTATTTGTATATTTAAAATAGCAACAACAATTATTCTAAACTAGATGGGGAACGAAGATATAGCCAACGTTTTTGGAAACCAACACTGTTAACTTTTGCTTCCTGTACACTTGTGTAGCTTCATTAATAGCCATCTGTGGACTCATGTGAAGGACGGAAGAGACTTGTAGAACCCCCCTCTCACATCACAGATTTTCATTTTGTAATGTATATCAAAGATGGGAGCATTGGTTATAGAAAAAACTACCTAAAAAATGTTGTACTTTCAAGACAGGACTCATGATTTCCCTTTGAAAGTCTAAGCAGTTTTGTGCCTTTATTTTGTTAAATATAAGGATATAAATATATTTTTTTAAGTAATTACTTTCACTCTTGATGTCTATGTTTCTGAAACTTATAGTTTTTAGAGAGAAGACACATTTATCTCTGTGCATTTTCTACATCTACCTTTTAGTCATGATACCAAACCATCCCAGTCCTTGCGGTTGATGTTTTTGACAAATTTGACATTTAGCTCTTTAATGGCTGTTGGAGAGCAAAAGACAAAGGAGTTTTCATCTTTACTGAGGCTACATGAGGTTGTCATTGTCTAACCCAGATGGTAACTAAGGCCCACACAGCTGCTTGCTCAACCGCCCCCATGGAAGGTGACAAGAATCAGAAAAGTGAGAAATCTCACGGGTTGAGATAAAGACAGATTAATAGGGAAAGCAAAGGCTGCAAACACAAGCAAAGCAAACCAAGGGATTCATTCACCACTTCCTATGGGCAGACAGGTGTTCAGCCATTCCCAGGAAAGCAGGGTTCCATCACACATAACAGTGACTTGGGAAGACAAACACCATCACTCTGAACATCCGCCCCTTCCTTCTTCTTCCCCAGATTTATATGCTGTGGATGATGTCATACGGTCTGGGATATCCCTTGGGTCAGTTGGGCTTCTGAGACCTTTCCCAACTACTTGTGCACTCCAGAAAAGGCTCTGTGTAAACTCTGCTCAGCAGCAATAAAACATCCCTGTTTATCAACACTGTTTCAAGTACAAATCCTAAGCACAGTCCCTTACCAGCTACTATGGAAAAAAATTAAATCTACCTCAGCCAAAACTAGCACAGTGGTTTTCTGCTGTTTGTAATTCAGCTGTTATACTAGAAACATCTTACATGCAAAGTTGAGTATTCATTGTTTACTTAATTAAAATAAAAAAACTAATAAAAATAAAGCAAACACTTGTTGCAATGATGCAGACAGTCACAGATCATCTTATCTATATAATCCAGGAATGTCTTAATATAATAACATTAAGATAATTACATACATATTTCTAATACTTACTCCTTTTCTGTAAAGTTTTGCTCAACCTTTTTTGTTTTCCTGGGTCCTGAAGTCAATGGCAGCAGTTTTTCTTGAGGAAAAGGGAATACAACAAATCTCATCACCCAAAATTCAGAGGACTGCAATGCAGATGCTGGGACTTTATTTATTCTCATCCTTGGGTTCAATTAAGGGAATTTTTATGCTTTGAATGTGCTCTGCACCCTGTTTTTCTTTTCTGGTCTACAGTTCTGCATTACATCTGATTATATATTGAACATTTTAAGTTTATTTGATATTTGATCCTTATTAATTTTATTATCCCTATAAGCCTTTCTTACTCAGCTCTTAAAGTCACATTCCTTTAACAATCTGAAACTGAACATTGCTGAGCATTTTATAACTGTAGATCCTCTGGTATAATCCATTCCTTATACTTTCAAAGCCTCTGCTATCTCTTCATGCTTGGACTCCGCACCACATCATTATTCAGTAGTCATAGATTGCTCATTCTAAAGAGATTAAGTATTTGTTAACACAAGCTGTCACTTACAGATAATATATCCAAATTATTTTAGCAATGAGCTTTACACCATACAGTTGTACAAAGCAAATTAAAACACTACAAGTTAGTTACCAGTTACCTGCTCCCCAGGCAACTGCTGCAATTTAAACCAAAGCTCAAGGCACAGTCTAGACCCAACCAAACACAATAAGCCTGACAAACCCCAATAAAGAGGGTTTGCGGGGTGTGAAGCCTTTCATCTTTTTATTTATTAGCAGTGGCAGCACTAGAGGTACTGGGTTACAGAATATTAAGAAGATTCCCCACAAGTTTCTGGGGCTAGCAGCACCTTGGCAGAGCTCTGAGTGCTGTTTCAGAATGCAGGACAGGAAGCCTACAGTGCAGGTGACTGCATCTCCAGCTGGTCAAAACCACCCTGCTACCTGATACAACTCACTGAACAGCAATTGTCATGTGCAGGATGACAGTGACTCCAATCATTCCAATCTCCCCTGTGCAAGGTCTATCACTCCTCTTATTCTTTTAAGAAAGACCTAGTGCATTTTCCTGCCCACTGCAGGTTCATCATTGTGCTCAATGATCTGGGAGGTCCCTTCCAAGCTTAATGATTCTATGATTAAATGGTTCTATGAGATATATAATGTACTGGGAAGAGAGGGGAGAGCTCGATATCTTCACAGAGCTTCACAGAGCTCGTATTCAACATAGGCTGATCTCTGTGTTCAGGGTGTGTAAGGGCTGTACTTCAGTGGGATCCAGGTTCCTAAATATGTGAGTGTCTCTAGTTGAGTTTGTGTATTTCACTGATATACTGTCTATACTTAGCAGCTGGGCATGACCCATTTAACCTTCTTGGGCCCGGTTCCAGGGCATGCCCAGGTGGGTGGTATTTGAAGGAATATTCTCTCCCTGCATGTGTTTACAGGCTCATGGGTTTACTCGTTGGACAAACAAAGACAACAGTTTAAAAACTGTGACGATCATGACCCTCAAAGTTAAGGAAGACAACCTCTGGGCTGTGAATTCCTGAGATGAAACAGGAATATAATATTTAGCAGCACTGTGATGCTGTGATAGCTACACAAACCAAAAAAGCAGGTAACAAAATGTTCTTTATTCAGCAAGTACTGCTGCACACGGCCTGGATGGTTTATTGTGTAAAAAAAATGTGGCCCTGGAAAGGTTAGGGAGAACTTTACTGTCAACTAAATTCTTATCATGCTTCCCAATGACATATCTGGCTGAAAATTACTGTTTAATTTGAATCCAAGAGATGAATTTCTCTGCTATTATTAAAAAAAAAAAAAATAGACCCACTCTTGATAAAAGAACAGGAAAACACTTTTTGGTCTTTTTTTGCCTACAGTTCCAGCTGGTTACTGTTGCAAGTTAAAATAATATATTTTTGAATATAACACCTTCTTCTCCCCCTCCCCCCAAATGACTACTCTTTTATTCACTGACTTTTTAAAACTGTTCAAAAATTTGCTACAAATGTGTAGGAGTTGAAGTATATTTTCATGTTAAAAATTTCTTCTCTATGAGCTCCAGTATTCTCTGTTTATCACTCATGCTCCCAAGTTTCTGATCCTGAGCATGAAAGCCACAGAAAAAAAAAAAATTACCCCTTTCTTCCTCATGTCATTCATTTTATAAGGGGCAATTATGTTCATCATTATTACTTGGACAAAATATGTATCTGTATCTTGTAAATCTACTTTACATCTGAGTATTTTTCAATATACCATAATTGAATTCACATTTTCTGGCATCTCTTAATAACCTTTCCTGTTCTTAGTATTACAGTGAAGTGAAATGCTCGTAAGTGGATGCAGAATGCAGCAAAGTGAGAGTCTCCTCTTTCTCCTGTGATAAAGATATTTCAGGCAGTCTACACAGTTCAGCAGACATTCAGAGCTCAGTAGCTGTGGCTGCTGTAACGCAATCCAAGCACATCTAGCTTTTCCAAGTCTTCTACTGAGTTTCATTTTCCTGGAGGTCACTGAGTTTCTTTGAGAGAATAGAACTGCTTGGTGGATTTCAGGGTGTCCAGAGGGAACATTTTAATATAGAATGTAAGACAAGTTTGGTGATAGGTTGATTGACAAGGGCTTCCAAAGTCAGCCTTGCCTGAGAGACACTGGTGACTCTTGACCTAACACAGACATCCATTCAAATGACCAGAGGTTCTGAGAGAAAATGGGAAAGACAGGTGATTCTTGCAGCTTTTATACCATCACTTTCATGTACAACATCTGAAGGACAAAAACTACTATGTTTGAATTTACATTTCCCCAGCTGGGGCATCTACATCATTGTACCAGGTGGTGAAGTATCACAGTTCTTTTCAGAACAAGAAAAAACGTAACTGGGATGGATTTCAGTAATAACTAGAGGGGATTCATGAGCTGTAACACAGCTTATAGCAACTATAAACTCAGTTTTTACTGTTCCAATACAAGATCCATGGTCAACTGAGTAAAAAATTTGAGAGACTAAAAAGTTTTATAGAAAAATTAAGAAGTGAAGAGGGAGGAAATGTGAAGGCAGTTGACAGTTCTTAATACTGCATTACTATTAACCTCCTTTTTTTATTGCCAGCTTCTTGGTTTATCTACCTGTCATCTCTATTTAATTAAGTCCATTGAAAAAAGCATTCTATAATTTTCTGAAACCATCACCAATTCAGGCTTGAAACCTCTCCTCTTCTCAAAAACTTTGGTCATCATTTAGGAAGTTGAAACAGTAGCAGGCGATGAATATTCATGTGCTGTTTCCTGGTGTGTTTTTAGTTTTTCCATTGCACGCATTCAGAGTAATAGTAACAGTTAAAAATCCCTCCTCTTTACCACTCCTGCACATATTTCTCATATGAGCTTCAAATTTCAATTCCTGTAAATAGCTATGATCATATTTTCCTGTCAACTCACCCTCTCCCCCTGCACTGGAGCCAATGCTGGGTTTAATGACTTCATTTCCCAACATTTTTAATATCAAGACCTTTATAGGCAAAAATAAAATGATAAAAAAAATGTACAGAACTCTATGGGGCTGTTTCTTGCTGAAGTGTGGCTCAGGAGAAGGAAGAATGCACCCAAAAAAAACGTTTGTGCCTTATATGTTGGGCTAAAATATGTCTGTTATGTACACATCCACGCTACTTCATCTGTATACTAATGCCTCTTACCTCTCTGCCTTCTGTCAGGTATAAATGCAGGTGTGAAGTTGTGTCTATTTCCTATTTTCATCTGGTTTTTTTGATAAATAAGTCTCTGTGTCTGCATTTATGTTCATCTATATTAATTAGATGATTATTAATTAGATGATCCTCTTGGTCTATGCATTTCTGCCTATAAGCAACATGTATTAAACAATCTTCTTGTACTTCTTTGACTTGAGTTTCTTAGTTTAAAACAGCAAAATCAAGCAGTATTGTAGTAGAAGTCATGGTATTGCATGAATTTAAAAGTCATCTCCTGGGCAGGACCAAAGCCCCACAAGTCATCACCTTAACCAAGGAGTCAGACTGGAAGGAGCATTTGTTAGTAATGGCAACATCTGTAAAATAAAGAGTTTAATCCCCTGCATTGAGTCCTCGTAAAATCATATTTATTATACTGATCTACAAAGGTTACATGCATTCCATTGGGCATCAGGACAAAATTGGATTTGATATTATGGCTAACAGTAACTCCCAGAAGGCAAATGTTGTGACAATGAACTGTGAAAGGGCAAACTCTAAATGCTGATAGAAAAGGTTAACAGCATGCTGGAGAATGTAATACAAAAGGAACACCCTACACTCTACAAATTTGACATAGAAAGTATGTAGGGAGCAGTTCCAAAGACAATGAATACTGAGAGAAGAGGGGCAGCTGTTGGGGTTTAACCCCAGTCAGCAACTAAGTACCACACAGGAACTCATTCACTTCTCCACTACCCTCCATCACTTGTGGTATTGGGAGAAAAATCAGAAAAAAACCCCACTGGGTTGGGAAAAGAACAGTTTAATAACTGAAATAGAGTAAAATAGTCTAGTTATCATACTGACTCCAAAACACAGCACTGCACCAGCTATTAGGAAAAAAATTAAGTCAATCCCAGATGAAACCAGAACAGAAGACCACATCATTAATCAGAAAAAAGAGCATATTTTCTGAGGCTAAAGAAGCCTTCTTAAAAAACATATGGGAAACTTGTGTAAATAACACAATATAAGACAGATCTTGTCCAAATAAGACAGATGCCAGGTCTGGTGTAATTCAGAAATGAGGAAAGCCAAGGGAAGCTCAGAAAAGTGGCAAAGTAAATGGCAATAATAGCACTGAGATGTTATCCATAACAGAAAAAAAAAATAAAATCAACAAACCCCCTCCTCCCAAACCCAAACAAAAAACTGCCAAACCTAAACAAGGAATAACATACAATAACATAGGATCCAAGAAACTAATGACATGAGAAGGGCCATAGCTAAAATTAAAGAAAAAGTAAAGGGAATGAATGTTCTTTTCAAACAATCTTTACAGCAGATAAAAGAAAGGGAACGTTTTACACCAAAGTCTTTTTTTTTAATCCATCTTCCATAACTTTAAAGTCTCTGGAGACTTAAAAAAACTTTAAAGAACTTACAAGGTCTCAAGTGCAGTAGTAAATAACCTGTCATAGCTGCATTTCATCCAGGATCAGAATTAAATGAAGTGTGAAAAAGGTGACATACCTATGGGACCTGCTATTTTTCTCCTGAAAAAAAACCCTGCTTGTCAATGCAGAAGAAGCAGGATTTTATGCCCCTGGTCCCCACCTTTCCCTGGAGTTTCTTCTTTTATCTTGATGGCTTTTTACCACATCTCTCTGGGGCTTTAATCAATCATTTCTGCTTCTACAAACCTATAGTGTAGTATAACTCCTCCCAATTAAAATAACCATAATTGATTCCCCCTAATTAAAGCGTAGTCAAAATTCTTCCTAATTTTCCACCTTTCCTAATTATATCTTTCTTGTCCATCTTTTCTATCCAATGTTTTCTGCAGGCTTCAAGTTACTCCTTTTTAACAAGTTTCATTTGTAACTTCACAGCAAGAGAACTGTGGAGTTTTTCCTGTTTTGTTAGAAATCTGCATTGGATGTTTAAACTCTCAATGATGATGACAATGTCTGCTTTTAGGAATGCTGCCTGACAAAAGGAAGGATGGTGATACCATAAGTGGGTAAGAAATACTATGAATATTAAAATAATCACAGGTGCTGCAAATACAGTTACTTTCATATATAATTTCGCATTTTAGAGAAAAATTTTCTAACTTTAGTCATGCACATGTTGAGCATCCACCTTCTTCACTAGTCAGCCAAGAGAGACAGGGTGTTCCTGAAGACATTTGACCACATACCAAGAGAGGAGGCTGATAAAGGTGTTTTATTGAGCTAGGTTGATTCTGCTCATGTTGTGTGACAATGTATAGTGCAGAGGGTCTAGGGATTAAAAGCAATAGAGTTCTTTATGGTGATTTCTTATGAAGCTATTAAAAAGAAATTAGCATTATTGGCTTGAGGTTTCACTAAAATTAGAATCACTCCAAAGGGAAAGAAAGGCTGTTTGGGTCTGGGAAAGATTTATTTTCTGAGTTTTAACCATTTACTTAATACTAAATTAAAACAAATGGGGGGGAGGGGAGTATGATTTTTTTTCATATGCTTTCTTTATTTTATAGATACCAGGGATCAAATTCAGAGTTGAGAAATACCCTTGTGGGAAACAAATGAAGTGACAGAAGAGTGGGAGGAATAAGAGTTGTTATCCAAAATGTTCCTGACACCATCACACCCCTTTCAAGTGTTTGTTAAATAATATATTAATAGTACATGCAGCCTGGGAAAACGTCATTCTGAACAGCTGCTGTAAAGAAGGCAAATGTGATCACGGTGGTAGGGCAACAGGCTGGGCTCTAACCAACAGCCTGGTAGCAAAACCTGTTCACTCCCAGTTGCTCTTAGAAATAATTTAGTATACTTTCTGTGTGCAGCTTCAGTATATTTACAGTTCAAAGTGCAGCTTTATGAGGAGTACAAGTTCAGCGAGGGCTGCTGATGCTCTATGCAACATCATCGGTCACTCTCTTGCCATCTTTCACTTGCTCTGGCAGGCTGTCATGTTATATTTCAAGATGGCCAAAACCTTAAACACCCATAGTCCTTGATGACCTTAATATCTGGTCTGAGGCAAATACCAGTAATGATCTGCGTCTAGCTCATGTGTCTGTCACCATAAAATCTGTCGGTCTAGACGTTGTAAGTGAAATACTAAAGCTGACTCTGAAAAGACATCAGTCTGAGGTGTGAAATTTGCCCACCATACTTCACTGCACGTTAAAGAGTTGTTAGACATTTAGACACAAAGGTTGCTATTAACCCTCTAGCAACACAGGTAAAACTTTTTGTGCCAGACCCACAGACATCAGGATCCTTCAAGCAGGTGTGATGATAGGAAGTCCTCTTTCTGCTTGGATCAGAGACATGGGACATAGAAGTATGAATGACCCCAACAAATGGATCACTATTATGAAACAGGTGTGCCCTAAATGCTTGGACTTTCATTCGAGCAAACTTAGAGTTCAGTTGTTGGTGAGACCTGAAATTTTCAGCAGCAAAGAGGAAGAGAGACTGTCAGTGTATAAGTCAAGGTATACAGGGTGAGAGAAAGGTTTAGAGGTTTTCTCTTGGCAGGTGGATGTATTTTTTCTTCCTTTCACTTCTATAAAGCTTTGCAGATGTGTCTGGTTTGGGTTTAGTAAATGTATCCTTTTTCATTTTCCTCTGGCTTGAATTAAGTGTGAACTTTGGGGTGACTTTAGTTGGTTATAATATGGTACTTCATACCTCCAGGTGTGGTGCTTGAGGACTGGGAGTTATCCAAAGGGTGTGCATTGAAACTGAACAAGCTATTTTGGGAAATGGACATTCAGTGTCCTTGGGGAGCTTCTTCCAGTGATTGTTGTCAGCCAGAAGATTATTCTGATACTCAATAAGAAAATAGAAAGCGCATCCCAACCAGTGGTTTCAAGGGAAGCCGTGATGTCAATTAATTTATGGGTTTAGATTTCTTTCGTAAAGAGAGGCCAGGAAAGCCTATGAAGTTAAATATGGACCTGTTTTCTTGAAATGATGTAGGCAGTCTAAACAGTTCTGCTGCAAGGATTTGAATGCAAGATCTGATAATTGCTTCAGGAAATCTTCATTAAAACTTTCCAGTCTAATGGAAAGTTAGACTGTGGTGGGTGAGCCCACCGTACATGCCTGTGTCAGCTAATGATGGGATTTTGTTATCAAGAGCTGAATATTAGTAAAACTCTATTACAGATCTTAAAGAGTTAGTGGTTTAGTATTTTTTATTGCTTTTACATATGGTTTATAAGTTGTGAAACATTGTTTGTGAAACATTTGCATCGCTTCACAACTGACCCTTCCCCACGTCAAATCTACCCCCTCTTCCTGCCACCCTCCTGTCAGGCCTTCTCTGTCAAGGGAACTCCCAACATGGTACCTACTTCTGAAGTAATGTTTCTACAGTATTATTGCAGATTTTCAACCTCATCTTGAAAGCAGACCTTGAGGGTATAAACAGTGAAGCCCCATACTGGTCAGAAGCTTAACTAGTGCTCGGGGTGACGCAACAAAGAAAGCTTTTGGCATTTGCATTTAGTTACATTTTTTTAACAAATCAAATGCTTATGTCCATAAAAGCACCTTCATTTCTTCCCATTCTGTGTCTTGTGTAACAAACACCTTAAGGGAGAAAATGCTTTCAGATACGCTTGACAATAATAATATGGAGATACCATAGAAAGGATAAAATTTTAGTAGATAGATTGGAGAGCAAAATATGATTTAATAGCCTAAATCAAAACTTAGTGATGCCAGTTAAAACATCCCTGTGGAAAGACTGCCAGAGAAAAAGCAAGTCGATATGAAGGTCATCAGATCAAGGGTTCCAGATATCAAATTTAGGTGATTTCTTTGGAAATGGCTTAGCATGAAGTTAAATACACCCCCACACATAAACAAACACCCCCACAGTCTTACATAAGCTTGGTTTTGGTCCAAAAACAAAGAAAAAGAGGAGAATCTCAAAATGGCTTTTTTGGCTTTTGTTAGAATTTTTACTTATCTTTCTTTACATCTGTGCTCCTTCTTCATAAGTGAGGCTTTCCTTTTTATTGCTAGTTCATGTGCTATTTTTCTGTCTGAGATCATTCACGAAGAACATAAAAGAAGGATTTTTTTGATCCTGACTTCAGAGAAAAAAGTCAGCAACGTATTGAGAAAGGGAATTAAACCTTACATGAAGAGAAGGGAGAGAGCTGGCTGGTGTTTGTGCTCTGCACAATGACCATTGTCTCTCAACTTTATTCCTAGGACATGGTAAAAACATGGAGCAATTCAGTCGAGTTGTTGGAAGTAACTCCACTTTCTGCTAACCTTTTTGACAATATAATAATACTCTGTGCAGGAGCACATGCTACTAAGGGTTGTTTATAATGAACACTAAAGTTTAGGTCATTTTCCCACATCCAACTACAAGGCATTGTATTCTACAATCACTTGTCAGAGCTGTCAGTTACTGTCACTTTTGATTGCCTCTCTAGGAGTCTCAGAGCTGCTTGACATGGAGCTGCTCCAGTCAAGGAAGTCTTGGTGACAAATATGTCAATGACCTCACCAGGAACCTGGCATGCCAACCACCATGTGATGCATATTCTTCATAATCTCAGATTAAAAGGCACACATGTAAAAAGAGCCTATGTACATCAAATAATGCAGGAGACCATCAATTTTTAAATCACAGTCATTGCAAAAATATCGGGTTTTTTGTCCTCCAAACATTTAGTAATTTTACTGGTAGCTGCCACTGATTAAAGTATTTTACATTCCATTTGGTCAGTATTCAACCTGAGAGAGAGGGGAAACAAGACTGCCAAGACAGTGCATCATTCAACCTTTGGTCTCAAAACAGTTGTAATACACTGAATACTTCTCTGCACCCTTCTCTGCAACGACAATTTGTCTTCCAGTTGTGGAAACTTTGTATTCCATTGCATTGCTTCTCATGTGCACTTCAGATAATAAAGTTATTATAGTGTGTGTACTTTAACAACCGTTAACACCAACTCTCATTTTTAATACTTCACTTTCAACTCTCTTGGCAGCCGGAGGTGGTCCTGGAAAGGCTGTTCTTTCACACCTCAGCACTGTCCAAAACCTCTCCTCTGTATAGGAGGCAGTTTGATGTTGGTGTCAAGGGGAGTCATTCTGATTCTGAGGAGACTTGCCTTTGTATGACTGTATATTTAGTATTTTAAGTGCCTTCTCATATCTGTCATCAACTCTGATGGGTTTGCTCATGGCCTGTAACTGAGCCTTGTCAAGATGCACATTTTGTCACCTCCACATCTGTCTTCTATCATTATTTGCAATTGTGAGGACCCAAGTGAATTAAATGTCCATTCACCACCTTGTTACAAAATTCTCCTTTATGCTGCATTTTCTTCTCAGATGTTCTTTAGATCCTCCATAATGTACAGCTGAAAGGTCTTCAGCTTTTCTCCATAGGTCATTGTTTGTCCTGCACTTTTTCTATTGTAATTTCTGTTACTGGTGGAATTATGTGCAGCAAAGTATGACAGCCCCTTGACATCACAAATTGTGCAAAGTTGTGAATTAATATATTTTGTGATGATGTTTCTACATGCAGGTATAGCCAGCCATAGATTTTCTCTGATGCTTAAAGTACCTTTTAGCAGAATCATAAATATTTCAACTGCTAATTCAGTGTTGATATTCGACTGGCTGTGGGGAGATGGTGATGTGCTGTGAGTGAATTCTCTTTGTTGAGTAACTTGTACAGACTACCTGCCAGTAACCTGCCGTTTTCTGTCTGAAACAGAACAGACTGGGATAGCAGGCCCAGTGGAAAAACCCCACTGCTCTGTCTATTTCTTTACAGAAACAAGTAAGAGTTTCCAATACTGAAGCAGTGATAGAAATAATTAATATTTGCTTCTGTTTTGTTCTGTGGTTTGTGAGGTACACAGTGCCCAGATGTTTTATCTTTCTTCTGCTTTCCCTGCTTTTCACAGCTTTTATGAAACCTGGAGACAATCAGGAAGGAGCTGGAGCTTTCACAGAACTAAGCTCTGCCTTTGTCCTCCTCATTGCTTTGAGAAGAACCTTTACATATCTCCAACCCTCTCTTACCACCCTACAGCTTTTGCATGTTCTGCATGAACAGGTGATCGTGGGTAGCCAAAAATATGTGACATTTTGGAAAATATTCCCATTTGGGGTATAGTTAATTTACATCTGAGTGTTCTAGTTGAAATTATCCCTGACTGCCCACATCTGTTTTCATGTGGATGGTGTCTTTCTCCTGACAGTGAGAGTGGACCTGACAGAAAAGCCACTTTTTCCCACTCCATCACCATGCAGTGCCACTTGCCCATGTACACAGAGGCAGTCACAGTTGGCATCGCTGCTTTTCCGGTCCTTGCTGCACACTGGATTGTATGAAAGTAATAATATTCACATTTCCCTCTTGCTCAGGCATCCCCCAAACCACTCAGATAGTGTAGACAGCTTAAAAAGAAGATGTGTGTAGAAAGGTTTGAATTTCTTTTACCCTTAGGTATGACTGCTCTATTGCCCAGTCCGTGTCCAGAGTCAGGATATAGCTCCTGGGAGGCAGTGAGGGTCCTGAATATCATTCTACAGTAACTGACATAGAAATCTGGTCTGATTTCTAAAAAGAATTTTATCTTTGCTACCCTGCTATCCCTAGTAGAGGGAGCAGTCAGTGAATGTGATCTGCCACATTTTGCCTTTACTGTTTTCTAGTCCAGACACCAGTGTTGGCATCTGCAACTCTGTGTAGGATACACACATGCTCTTCACCAGAGGTCTGATTCCACATGACCTGCTCAGTTCTATGTAGCAACCAATGTTATCCAAGAGGTGGTGGAACAATTGCCCTCCTAACGAAACAGCTTCCAGTGACTAGTTCTTGGCAATGCCTGTCTCTGCTACCAAGAACCCCAGTTATGCCTTAAGTGAGTGACGCTTCAGTGTGAGACTTTGGCAGTGGTCTCATTTTAGTTCTGTCTAGGCAAACATAGAGCTTCCTTACCCTTCAATAGATACACTTCTGTTTATCCAGCTTGTGAACCCATTAATGCTGTTAAAAGGACTTGTTTCTTCCATTAATTTACTTTGCCCCATTATTATAAGCAGATATTGCACTAAGTGAACAGCAACAGAGTAACGTGCAACCCCTGGAAGGCAGGTAAAACTTTCCTGGCAGCCAGTCAACAGCTGTATTGAAAAATTTCATCATGCATTGTTCGAGCTCAGCATTTTTACCTTCTCTGGCTTTTTTACATTGCTTCCTGAATAGCCTGTCTCAGATTTAGTGCTGGTAAGCCGATGCATCCACAAGTCTTAGTTGAAATTGGCTGTATGTTAACAGAATCAGCAGAAATTTTAGCCTTCATATTTTCTTAGATTTTCTACTTTGATTTTGCTTTACCAAAGTAATTTTATGATTAGTCATACTATAATACTAATGTAGCTTTTCTTGATTGTCATATCATTTTTTTCTCTGATACAGAGCTGAGGTATTCTGTACTGGACTCACAGCTGATGTCTCTTACACTGAGCTGTTTTTGATGTCTGGGTTTGCCCCTCTTCCTGGTCTCAAATACACAAAGCAGGATGGCTGGTTTTGTTATTTTTGTATGCATAAATATAATTCATATTCAAGTAAAATTATTTCCTTAAAATTACTACTTATTTTTTTCATATAACATACCTTTCAGTTATGCTCTAGTATTACAAAATTGTAAAATTGTATGTATGACTGAAATATGCAGGGTATTTCCTGTACTATTCCCCAAATCCTTTTTTACATCCTGGTGCTCCTATGGGTTTCTGCTGCTGCTTTGAATTAGCCTCATTTCGGGTTTCCACTCTTAGGCCAGGTAAATGCCTGCCCCATTTTCACAAGTCATTTGAAATATGAGCTCTGTTCCAGCTTTTGCATGCAATTATGGGTTTCAGGAAAGATGGTTTTTCTCCCCAGGCATTTGTACTAAAGCCTTTTTTTTGTGCTACTAAACACTCTGAAATCTATTGATATCTTCTTCCATACTCATAGCTTTAATACTTGATATTGATATGGTGCCTTATGGATTGGAAATTTTCTAAGAAATTACCTGAATGTGAGCATACCACAGACTTACTCTATTACACTCTTTCCGGTCCTTGTTATTCCTCTGTGTAGCTTGGGAGTAAACCTGTAATTCTACTGTTACAATCAAAAGAACTTGTGACTTTTAAATTATTGATTTCCGCGTTGTTAGAGACAAGAATTTTGTGGACTGCCATGTTTAATATTTTCATTATGCTGAAGGAAATTATCTATTTATTTATCCTCCTTTGAGTGAACTTTCAAATTTTTTTTAACTCCTGGATTCTGATTTTTCATCATGCTAACACCATAATTAGGATTCAACAAGGAAAAGAAACAAAAGACCTGACTTAGTCTTCCCATTCCTCCTTCACTACATGGCACTGTATCTCTCACATGGTGCTTTTAAAAAAAGTACTGAGAGAGCACTGAGCAACAATCTTTGGAATTTGACTGGGGGCATTGCTTCTCACCTGTGCTAAGGAAGGCTATGTTCTAGACCCCAATGACTTCTGAGGTCCTGATATGCACCCACAGACACCTCAACTACAACAGACTCTCAGCACAAGCCCCGTCACAGAGAAAGGAGAAGCTGTCTCACATGCCAGGAGGAAGAATGGGCAGTCTTTGAGTTGAGCAGTTTCTACATCAGGATTCTGGTGAAACACAGCTGAACACACCCACAGACGCAATTTGTTTTTATCCTTCTACTGCGCAGAGGGACATGGTGCCTTTAAATCAGGCACAGCTGCTCACAAGGGATGATTGCTGGAAGTCTGACTGCTTCTTGGTTTCCCCCAGGTTTCTATTTAAGAGGAGTATGGTTTGTCCCATCCCAAATCACTGTTCCCCAAATGGTGGTGGTCTAATTTCTCATGTGCCACATGAAAAGGAAGAGATTTCTTCAAACCCTTAGTGTTTGATTAGTCTGTCTGTGCCCCAGGAAAGCCAAGACCCTTGTGCCCACCTAGTCTGTCAGGGTCCTGTTATGGGGACTCTTTACTGAGTGGTTCATCAGATTGGAGGGCGGCTCAACCGACTTGTTTGGGGTCATGTGCCAAACAGAGAGACCCCTGGGTCTCCACACCTTTACTCACTGCCAGCCACTGTTGGCACCTTTGAAGGACTCACATTAACAGTTTACAGAATAACC